>CAUYRH010025211.1:0-78157 GCA_963574655.1 Perodicticus potto | reverse complement strand
TATGCAGCCGTAAAGAAAGATGGAGACTTTACCTCTTTCATGTTTACATGGATGGAGCTGGAACATATTCTTCTTAGCAAAGTATCTCAAGAATGGAAGAAAAAGTATCCAATGTACTCAGCCCTACTATGAAGCTAATTTCTAGGTTTCATATGAAGGCTATAACCCAACTGTAGCACAAGAATATGGGAAGGGAGGGGAGGGAGAAGGCTGGAGTAGAGGGAGGGTAATTGCTGGGGCCACACCTATGGTGCATCTTAGAAGGGTACAGGCAAAACTTACTAAATACATAATACAAATGTCTTCATACAATAACTAAGAAAATGCCATGAGTGCTATGTTAAACAGCTTGATGAAAACATTTCAGATTGTATATGAAGCCAGCACATTGTACCCCTTGATTGCACTAATGTACGCAGCTATGATGTAATAAAAAGAAAGAAAGAAAGAAAGAAAGAAAGAAAGAAAGAAAGAAAGAAAGAAAGAAAGAAAGAGAGTAAACAAATGCTAAATGGTACTCCAGAACAAATGGACCTTACAGACATTTACAGAACACTCTACTACAAAATTACAGAATATACATTCTTCTCATCAGCATATAGCATATTTTTTAACTTTGAATATATCTTGGGGCACAAACAAATTTCAGCAAATTCTGAAAAATTGAATCAAGTCCATATATCTTTTCAGACCACATCGGAATAAAGCTAGAAATCAATTCTAAGAGAAACTCTCAAATCCACACAAAGTCATAAAAATTAAACAGCCTGCTCAAGATAGAAATAAAACAAAATCTTTGAACTGAAAAAAAAGAGGAAAGAAGCTTTCAAAATAGTAAAAACAATATTAATGGGAAAGTTCATAGCATTAAATATTTACATCAAAAATAGAGAAATATCACAAATTAACTAACAAGTGTCACACCTCCAGGAACCAGAAAAAGAAAAAATCAAAACCAAAGCCTACAGAGGGAAAGAAGTAGCAAAGCTCGGAATGTAACTAAAAAAAATGAAAACCAAAAAGACAATACGAAGGTTTAACTAATGAAATAAATAGTTGGTTCTTTTAAAAGATAAACAAAATTAGTATACCACAAACAAAATTAACCAAAACTTGAAGAGAATGACCTAATAAAGAAATGAAATAACCTAAATCAGAAATGAAAAAGGAGACATTATAACTGATACCAGAAAAATACAAAATATTACCCATGAATACTATGAAAATCTCTTTTCACAAAGACTAGAAAACCTATAGGAAATGAATAAATTCTTGGGAACACACACCCTTCCAAGGCTGAATCAGGAAGCAAGAGAAATCCTAAGCAGACTAATAACAAGTAGCAAGGTCCATGCAGTAATAAAATGTCTCTCAACATAAAAAATTCCTAGATCAGAAGGAAACACTGTTGCATTCTACCAGACCTATTAAGAAAAACTGACACCTAACCTACAAATATTATTCTCCCAGCATTAAAATGAGGGAGTTCTCCCTAACTCATTCTCTAAAGCCAGTATCACCTTGATACCAAAGCCAGGAAAGGACACCCACACAAAAAGAGAAATATAGGCCAATATCCCCTATGAACACAGATGCAAAACTCTTCAGGAAAACGTTAGCAGGCCAAATTCAACGTCACATCATAAAGGTAACTCACCATAATCAAGTGTACTTCATTCCAGGAATGCAAGGATGGTTCAACATACACAAATCAGTGTGATTCACCACATACACAGAAGCAAAAACAAACATCATATGATCATCTAAATAGATGCAGAAAAGAGTATTCAATAATATCTAGCACCCTTTCATGATAAAAAAAAAAAAAAACTCTCCACACACTAGGCATAGAAGTAACATAACTCAAAATTATAAAATCCATATAGGGCAAGTGGATAAAGAAAATGTGGTGTGTAAGTGTGTGTGTGTGTGCCTCCAAACCGGGATAGTTTTATCTTCTCTTTCCCAATTCAGATGCTCTCTATTTCTTTTTTTTGCCTAACAGCTCTGACTAGAACTTCCAGTGCTATGTTGAATAGAAATGGTGACAGTGGGCACCTTATCTTCCTGCTAACATATAGGTAGCCCATGGATAAAGAAGTAGTTTTGATTTTTTCTTTCTTTTTTTTTTTTTTTGTCTTGAGAAAGAGTCTCTCTTTGTCACCCTCGGTAGCGTGTCATGGTGTCACAGCTAAGGGCAACCTCCAACTCTTGGGCTCAAGCAATTCATTTGCCTTAGCCTACCAAGTAGCTGGGACTACAGGCAACTGCCACAACACCTGGCTATTTTTTTTAGAGACAGTGTCTCACTCTTGCTCAGGGTGGTCTCCAATCGTGAGCTCAGGGCAATCCACCTATCTCAGCCTCCCAGAATGCTGGGAATATAAGCGTGAGCCAGGTTGCCCACAGTTTTGATTTTTCAAGTCTTACTATTTAGGAAGTACTTTTTATAAGGCTATAGTTTCCATGGATTGTGATTTCTCTGATGGATCTGGGAAGAGTAAATTGAAAGCCTTCTGGGTTGAATTCACCTTTCTATATGTCATTAAGAACATTCATGATTTATGAGAGGCAGTCAAAATATCGGGATTAACAGGAATCTGGAAGAAGTCAATTCCAATCTTCATGGATGACTTTGAGTCAAGACTTCAGTGGAGGAAGTAACTGCTTTTTTAAAGAAAAATAAAATTACATGAGAAGTCTGAAGAGGTAACCAAATTGTTACAACATCATGATAACACTTGAATAGAAGAAGAGTTGCTTCTTATGGATGAGAAAAGTAAGTGGTTTCTTAAAATCAAATATGCTCCTGGCAAAGGTGCTATGAACATTGTTGAAATGAAAGCAAAGGATTAAAATATTAATTAATATATTAAAATATATTAAGCTTGGCTGATAAAGCAGCAGCAAGATGAGAGGACCATCCCCAATTTTAAGAGAAATACTGCTGTGGGTAAAATTCTATCAATCAGCATCACAAGTTCCAAAGAAATCTTTCCTGAAAAGAAGAGTCATCTGAAACTCCTTGGTCTTATGTTAAGAAATTTCTACAGCCACCCCAACCTTCAGCAAACACCATACTGATCAGTAAGCAGCCATCAACATGGAAGCAAGATCTTCCACCAGCAAAAAGATCATAACTTGCTAAAGGCTCCAATGACATTAGCATTTTTTAGCAATAAAGTATTTTTAAATTAAAGTATGCACATTATTTTCAGACATAATGCTATTGCACACATAAAAAACTATAGTATCATGTAAACGTATCTTTTATACACTCTGAAAACCAAAAAATTCATGTGGCTCGCTTTATGGCAGTGGTCTGAAACCAACCCCACAATATCTAAGTATGCTTACGTAGCATTTTCCTGAGTTTTGTGAGTTATTCTAACAAATAATTGAACCTGATGGAGTAATAGAAACCCCCAAATTTTATCCAGGTCATCGGAAGTCAGGGTGACCTGAGGACACCAACCTGTGGCTTGTTTTGAAGTGAGAGGAGTTTCTTGGAGGACTTGTGCAGTTTGGCCTAACTCTGAATAGTTTGTGACAGACATAATTGCAGCCACATACAAAACTGATGAGATTGGGGCTATTTATTATTCCTATTTTACAGAGAAGGAAAGTGAAGCACTGAGAGTGATTCAGTTGCCAAGTGGGTAAAGCCCAATTTCAACCCAGGCAGCTCTGGTTCCAGACTTCACAGTTTTATTCTCACTATGAAGCTCTCCCAGCATTTTTTTTTTTTTTTTTTTTTTTAGTCCTCTATGTTTATCACCAACATCTAGCTGGAGAACAGTATTTTTTAGCAATTAAATTTTATTGCATTTCTACACATCGTTCAACTTAACTTTTTATGCAAGCAATGTTCTATTCTTTTTGCGTTTGTATTTTATCACTTGATGTAATATTTAAGTTAAGTCACATCATTTTGGGTGTAACTGGCATACACAGATTTGTGGGAAAAACACAATACTGTCTCCAAGCAGACAGATCCTAAGGAGGAAACCAAATATATCACACCTTGCTAGAGATTGGTAGTCTTTTAGCTACGAGCGTACAGTATGTGTGGCATCGAATTTATATGCAGTAAGATTTATGGAGAGAATGAAAAGCATCAGCGAAACAGGAGGAGTTAGGTTAAGAGAAGTCCTAACAAGTAAAGAAAAAGTCTATAACGACCACAACCTTCCTTTGATTTTTTTGTACACTAGCTCAATTCTATGAGCCCTTTAGTCACTCACAATAGTATTTGTTCCTTGTATTCTTTTCTATTATCTCACTCAACAAAGACCCTTTCCAGATTCACATTGACACAACATGGACGGAGAGCCTATCATTTATTTATTTATGCATTATTCCACCATTAAGCACCACCGTCCCACCAATATTATGACCGGGGCTTTCACATGTATCATCATGATCAGAGTTTTGATACATGAGGTTTACAGGGAGGCTACAGAGCTTACTCAATTTGTGTCCTCTTGTTTTCCATCTAGTACCTTCCTCTAAGACAGTGGTTCTCAACCTTCCTAATGTTGCAGTCCTTTAATACAGTTCCTGTGGGTCACGACCCACAGGTGGAGAACTGCTGTTCAAAGATCACCTACCTCTTGACCCACCACAGATCTCAGTTATTCACTTGCTGTCTGGAATCTGCAAGCATCTATCCTTTCACCTTACTGGACTTATCTAATGTTGGGAAAAGTCCCAGGTTCCAAAGGGTAAAGATGTATAGAATCACTAGTCACCTGGACACAGCTACTGCTAATAGTTAGCTATTGAGCATTTCCAAATAACAGTTCAACATGCTCAAGCTATCTGAATGTTTCCTGAATTTTTCAAATTGAAAGAAATGATTTCTTCTGCTGAATTATCATAATGTTTATAAATTTCCTTTACCCCTTTTCAGTTTGCACATCTATTATCTTCCCCTTCAGACAATAGTCTCCTTAAAGGTACTGTCTTATCTATACATTCAACACATTTTTAACTCAGAAATTTCCTTGTCTATTAATATTAATCCATTACTAAGGGTAATAACAGGAACATACATAAGTAAAGCGCTCTACAATTTATTTTTATAAATTCACAAGCACTAGTCTCATCACACCTACTGCCTTCACAGTAGTATGTGTATTATTGTTTAATGTATTTTCTGTCCCTCCCTAAAGTATTATCTTTCCCTATCCTAGTGACAGTGGACTTGTCCGGTGACTTGCTGTGCCCCTCTCTATGAGTGAGGCATTGTACACACATTGCATTTCTGAAACCAAGGTTGGCCATGTGACATGCTTTGGGCAGAGAAATGTGAACTACAGTGATACTTCCATGCACAGACTTGAAAATCCAGCTCAGATATTCCCGCAGCTTTCCTTTCCCTCTGTCGTAAGACAGGCTGTATCCCAGACAGAGTTTGTTCTGTCAGTTTGTATCCTGAGCAAAGTGATAGGGCTATGACCTCAGCCAGACCCCTAAATGACACGTGTCTGAACAAGAAGCAAATCTCTCGGGTGTTTTTTTTTTTTTAAACCAATGAGATTTGAGAGTTGCTTGTTACTGCAGTATTACCTACTCCAGTCTAATAGACACCAGAGATATTAATATCACACCTATTTTTTAAACAAATCAATGAATGGCCAATCTGATGTTTTAGAGAAAATTAGGTAGAGCATTAGGGTTACTTATTAATTGCACTTCCAGCTTTTGTCCTCATGGAGTACGTGGCCTTGATTAAGTTACCTGCAGAGACCTGTGGGACCACTCCTGCCTGCCACCTTCTTACCTTATCAGTATTGCTCTAAGAATAGCTAAGGTAATGCTTTTTGAGAATTGTACAAAAATCCTATCCATAAAATGGGCAGTGAATTCTCTTAAAAAAGAGGTTCCCAGTAGAACTTACATGGCATATTTGCATTATTTTATCAGTAAAGATATAAAAACAAGTATGAATTTCTGAAGGTAAAGTGAATTTAGTTGCACCTCTACTTTCCAGAATCAATACAAGCAGAGTCACTAGAGTGTTAATGATTTAGTTAAGCTTGCTATCCACCTAAATAGCCCATTTAAAGTTTTCTCTTTTTCTTGATTTATTCCTCAGGTGGTAAAATCAAACTGCTCTAAAATATAACTAGCACTTAAGTTCTTCAACAGAACAGAAAACTAAAATAAGGCTATGACTAGGATTGTTTTCTAAATTTCAAAAGCATACTCCTTAATAGACAGCATCACAAAGGCTAACGATGACCTCCAGAGAACATCTCCTCTCCCCATGCACTCCCCAGTCAACCTGTTTCTCTAAATCAAGAAGTAGGAGATTCACCTTGTTTGAAAGATCTGTATACATGTCCCGGGTTCACTCCCTCTCAGTGCCCAAGAGGGCCGCTGGAGACAGACAATAGAATGAGGTCTAACCCTGACCTATACCACATCCTATTTTGAGTTTCCCTTGTGTGCTTCACATCCTTATTAATCTCTAATGAGACATTTAAAAGGCATCTGGTTAGGTTCACAACCTACATTAATTCTAAGTTTGCAATTTGGCATAAGTTGTCTTGGAATATAATTGTATTTAAATAAGGAATGGCATTTTTAGAGGCCTAAAAAGGAAGAAAGGGAAACACAGAAGACTTTTTGAAGAGTTATGAAACTCCTTATACAAGAACACTTTTCATAGAGTAGCCTTTTACAGAATGTAGAGAACAGGAAGAGACAGAGTCACTGCTTTTCTCAAAACATGGGCTTAATCCTCATGGGGAGAAATTCTTGACTAAAAGCAACCAGTACCCTGCCAAGTTTAATCCACTGAAAATATATCCATTAACTATTTTGCTGACCCATGACTTTACCTGGTTCTGCCATCCATTGAAGCTGTTTCACAGTGAGACCTAAGGTTCTCAATTTAGAGGCCACTGGATATGTTAAAAATGGAAGTTAAAAACTCATAAATACTGTTTTTCTTCATGGCTGAAGTGATTTTATTGGCAATGTCTTTATTTGTAGAACTAACTATCCCTCATTAATGATTGTGAAGCTCTAAGGAACACCTACCTCTAAAGCAGCATGCTCAGTGGCAATGGTGAATATGATGGTTTTAATGGAAGCCGTGATTTCAGTTCTGCTCCCTGGTATGCCTCTTTTGGCTCCTACTCATGCCTTTGTGTATTCTCCCGCATTGCACAGAACAGACATATGACCAATAGGATGTTGCAGGAAAGATGTCAGGGCTTCCGTCTTGTTTTCTTAGATCACTCAATCTGTAGGAAGCTAGCGGCCATGTCATGAAGACACTCAAACAACCCTATAATAATGAGGCTCATATTGTGAGGAGTTAGGGCATCCTACATCAGACCACTGCTTATTTTAAAACAGCAAGCTTAGGGGGTAGTTTGTTATGCAGCAGTAGAAAAGTAATATACAATTACCAATAAAAAGATGATCAGCCAAGATGTTGCAACACAATATTTGACCACTGAGTAAACACTTCAGAAAAGAATTATTGGTGGTAGAGAGCCCTATCTCTTCTCTTTCCTTATTACTGGTATCAACCTTTTTTATTTTTTAGCACGCTAATGAAGTCCCCGAGTTTCTGCCCTAAATCTATAAAGTTAAGTAAAAGGAATGAGTTGTGAGAAAAAAGTTAAGGTGTTGATAATGTTCTGTTAAAAAAAAAAAAAGAAAGAAAAGAAAAACACACGATCAAAATTGTTTTCAGTCCAATTGGTATGTGAAACCTTTCCAAAACATAATGTATTTGGAAAGAACATGAATCAGAAATGAATATTCTGTGTACTTCAAAAGACATTTGATCCTTTATCATAATTTTAGCAGGTGAAGCCAATACTGGACTTCCCTTTCATCTTATTCCATATAGCCAAGGGAATAAAAAGTCAGGTACATGTTCCATGGACAAGAATTCTTTATACTAAAGGAGTTGTATTTATTCTCCTTACTGAAGATGCAATTGGAAATTTTTAGCTTTCAGGAAATTCTAAGAAAAGTCTCTCCAAAAATCGCTTAGGCATGAAGTTCTAAGTAAACACTTATTAGTCCTCTTTGTTAATTCCACTTATTAGTTCTAATTTGTGATGTCTGCTCCCAAACCCCATCCATGTTTGCGGCTTCAATCTTCCAGACCCTAAGCCTTTCTTTTCCTAGAATCTACATCACAAAGAATGTGAAAGAACGTAAGAGGCAGCTGAAGTTGCCGGGCCTGGCAAGACCTAGGAAGATTCCCCTGGTAGTGACATTCCCCAGATTCTATTCTGAGACTTTGATTCTTTTCTACACACCTTCCTGATGGTGTCTGAAGCTCCATCTCCATCTCTCTTCACACTCTATTCTAGTGGTTCTTACATTTTCACATATATATCTTGTGCTTTGCATTGTTATCTGCTCATTGCAGGCACACAATAATTATCTTCTAATGAATTGTTTAAGTCACATGGCACTGTCGGACCAAGGCAGAATCTAAATCAGAAGAGTGGTCTCCATTGATTATAAGCCTTGGTAGTCAAAGTGTGGTTTGTGAGTCAGCCACCCCAGCACCTCCTGGAAGCTTCTACAGTAAGAAACGTCAGCCCCACCTGAGACCCACAGATCCACAAGGTCTGCAGGGAATCAGAAGGCTCATTAAAGTTGAAGGGACACTGACTAAAGTGCACTTTAGACAGCTGCCCTAGCTGACCTATCATCCTCCTATGTAGAAGACACCAGTAGAAGCCATCTCCTAACAACAAAGACAGTGTAGCAAAAGGACACATACATATCAAAAATCATGTGGGTCAGATTAGTTTATCCTAGTAGATAGTAAACCTAATGTTTTAGGTGTGTGTGCTGAGTCAGAACTCTGCATTCTCTGAAGACTGTATTTTAACTGGGGGATGTCCAGTGAAAGCCGGCCTTGAGCATGACACAGGTAACACGGCTCTAGCAGGGAGCAAAGTCCCCCAAATCAGGGACTATCAACATTTGCTTTTATCAAGGAAATAGGGTTCTCTCCATGAAACAATTGAAATTATCCACTCTTTAAGTAGGACACCCTTCAAAGCAATTTTTTTTTTTTGCAGGTTTTGGCCGGGGCTGGGTTTGAACCCACCACCTCCAGCATATGGGGCCGGCGCCCTACTCGCTGAACCACAGGTGCCGCCCCAAAGCAATTGTTAAGGCATTTTCTACTACACATACAATGAGGCAAAATGGAAGTCCTGGCAATTAAGGGGATTTTTTGTTTTGGGGTTTTTTTGGCTCAGTTATTATATAAACCTAGATAATTTCTTAAACCCTGTACCCCTGCCTATAAAATATAGATAAGAATCTCTTCCTCATTAGGCTATTGTGAACATTAACACAAACATAACACAATTCCTGGAACAAAAGAGGCACCTGAAAAGGAATAGCTATTCATGAATATGATTATTTTGTATAATACTCCCAGAATCTTCACTAGCTCATTTTAAACCTGTGCCTTCCTCTAATCTCATAAATCACCAAAGTTTAACTCAGGCACCAACTCTAGACCTATTTTGATACCCATTCCATGGCCATCTCTTTAAATGTTTACTATACTCTATAAACATTTCTGTCATCACAGTACTTTGTCCTAATTTTATTTCTTTTTTTCACATGCTTTTCTCCTCTCTATATACAGTCCACTCTCTAAAATCAGGAAAGAATTTTTCTTTGGAAAAACCCAAAGACATTGCATCTAACACAATTCCTGATACATAGTCAGTACTTGATACATGTTTAAGAAATAAGTTGACGAAAAATACTAACCCCTCCGAGAAAATTCCTTTGCCACTGATCAATAACTTTCTATTGCTCTGTCTTTGATGAGAAATCATTACCAAACTGTCTGCTATCCTCCCATGACAGCCTCTTGGCAAAGTCCCTGTCTTTGTCCCACCCACTTCCCACGTGTGCCCCACCCCTCAACTCACACACAGGGTTCCCTCTTTAATTATTTCCCCTCTATTGCTCCTTCTTTCCTACTGAGTCTATGTTCCTCAACTGCAAGGGAGTTCCTCAACTGCAGTTCCTCAACTGCAAGGGAGTCTTTGACTTACGGATAATTTTCAGCATACCCAAATCCAAAATAAAGCTAATAGAGAAAATTTTCTGCGTAGAATTCCTTTTACCAGGTTTTCTGACCACAGACAACTGATTATTATTTGTAAGAGATATATGAAATCCTTCTAGTTTATTTAATCTTTCAGCAAAGAAGTGTACAGAGTCAGGGGCAGGAGGTAATTACTCATGTGTGCATGTGTATCTCTCTCTCCCCCCTTCCCTCTCCTCCATCCCATTTGCTTGTTCAACTAATTCTAAAGTGGATTTAATTATCTATATAATAGCTTGCATGATATTTCCTCACAAGAGGAAAAAAGAAGGTGATTAGAAACACTAAGAATGCAACATTTAAACAGGAAAACAGAAATTTTCCCTTACAGGTGGTATATGCAGGACAAATGTGTTTCTAGAGGTTCCTTGCTCATTTCCAGAAACACCTGCAGGCCCTTGGGGAAGATCATCTTCAACGTGCTTTATCAAAAGTTGTTTTCAGCCTAATTTTTTTAATTCCCATCTTTTAATTTACCTGTTTTCAAGCTGAATCTAATAAACTGTTGGTAGGTAAAGAGGCAGTCCCAAATTGGATACTAAACCCCTAGGTTTGAAAAAAAAATTAAGTCAGGATCAAATGAACTTTAATTCTTAGTTTTTATGGTACCAAGAAGCAAACGAGCTAATTTAAGATAGTTTTAAATCAGATTTAAAATGTAAAAACAATCATAATTCCAAGCATTTTGCATAGATACTTTTCTGGACGGAATGTTGCATATTTAAAATTTTATCATATTTAACATTTTTGTGACACCAATTTCACTTTCATTTTATTTATTTTGATTTTTTAAATTTGATGCCAGTTCTTACTTGGCAGAATAGATATATTATTCCAGTCAATTTTTCATTTTCAAATATTCTTGGGATTACAGTATGATTATCAGATTTGGCAAATAAAAATGCAGAATGCCGAGTTAAATTAGAATTATAGATAAGCAACAAATAATTTTTTAGTATAAGCACCCCCCCCATATTTGTTATATACTTACACTAAAATTTATTCAGGTGCTTTAAACAGCAGAAATTTATTCTTTCACAGTTTGGGAAACCAGAAGCCTGATGTGAAGCTGCCAGCAGGGCTATGTTTACTCCAAAAGCTCTAGGAGAGAATATTTATTTTATTTTATTTTATTTTATTTTTGAGACAGAGCCTCAAGCTGTTGCCCTGGGTAGAGTGCTGTGGCATCAGAGCTCACAGCAACCTCCAATACCTGGGCTCAAGCAATTCTTCTGCCTCCACCTCCCAAGTAGCTGGGACTACAGGCACCCACCACAGCGCCCAGCTATTTTTTGGTTGTAGTTGTCATTGTTGTTTGGCAGACCCAGGCTCGATTCGAACCCACCAGCTCAGGTATATGTGGCTGGCACCGTAGCCGCTTGAGCTACAGGTGCTGAGCCTCTAGGATAGAATCTTTCCTTGCTTCTTCCAGCTTCTCATGGTTTGGGCATTCTTGGCATGTGACCATGTAACTCTAATCTCTGCCTCTGTCTTTATATGATGTTCTCCTCTGTGTCACAAATCTCTCTCTGCCTTTAAGGACATTTGTCATTGTATTAGGGCCTACTTAGTTAAGCCAGCATGATCTCATCACAAGAATGTACTTATCTACATCTGCAAAGACCCCTTTTTCCAAATAGGCAATATTCACAGTGTCTGGGTATTAGGACATAACATAACTTTTGGGGGCCCACTATTCAACCTGCTGCAAAGGAGAATGACTAAAACTTCAAATCCCAACTGAGGTTGATAAATTCACAGCACAGGTATAACATTCAGTATACCCACATAAGGAATAAAGCTACTGGAAACAAATATGTGTAAGGTTCTTTTTACCTAGTTTTCCCACCAGATTATTTTATTAGTAGTAGTAGTCCATAATATTAACAGTTGTATATGTTTATAGTGTACATGTGATGTTTTGATATAGGCATGCCATGTGAAATCAAATCAAGATAATTAGGGGACCCATCACCTCAGGCGTTTATCATTTCTTTGTTTAAGGAACATTCCAATTCCACTCTTTTGGTTATTTTAAAGTATGTTTATAAGAGACATATAAAGTGCACCCAGCTCATTTAATCACTCATACAATAGATGTTGCATGAGGGGTCCCAGAGTGGCCGGTGACTTAGGTGTAGAGTCCGCTATTGAAATGGTATGGGGCAAGAAATGACTATGAGCTCTTAATGGCAAGTAGCAAAGAAACTTCATTTCTCCCCAGCTTAAATAGCCAGGTCTGCACATACACACCATTAATTAATAATCACATGAATGCATTATAAAACTTGATTTTTCTCATAACACCTATAAATCTACTGATTAACAAATACACATTCTTCTTTGTTTTTCACTTAACGCTAAAAAATAATTTCACAAAACGTGTTTTGACTATTTAACCTTTAACTGATATGTCACAAGGCCACAGGGGAAAGAGATGATTGTATATCCAATATCTCCGGAGGCCCATGACCACCTGGAGGCAGAAACTCATTGTTTTGCTAAACCACAGCTTGCAGGTTCCCAAGACTTACTGATGACATGATTTGCATGCCTCAGCCTCTGGCCACATCACTGAGGCTGGACTTTTACCTCCAAAGCCTTCAGGGGATGCCATGTCACTGAAGCTGGACTTTTTTACCTCCAAGGCATCCAGGCTTAAGGACTTAATTGTTTGAGTATAGCCTAAGCCCCAGCATTACTGTGTAAAGCAAGAAACTTGTCACTGCTCTCACTCAGGCAGGTGGGCACAGAGACATATGGGCTTTATGTGCCAGAGTCCAAGAACCAGGGTGTAAGCCAAACAAATTGCTCTTCTAAGGATTATTTTCTAATGAAAGGAGACAAATGATCAATAAGTAAACAAATAGGAGTTAGGATAATTGGCCCTGAACTATAATGCCCTAATATGTCCTGATGAATTGCTCCACCCCTAACAAAAATGCTTACATGATTTCTGAGAACATTTTCCAGAGCTTGGTCATTTATACCAATAATCTGCACCTGAAGTCCCTGATCCATCTGGGCTCCAGCAAACATCCTGCTTTGCCGCCCTCCAAACATCCACCTTGGCTGATGCATGAAAGCACAGCTCATTCCTCACCATGTCAAATCCCCCTCTCCACTACTTACTTCCATAACCTTAGAACCTGACCCCAAAACTATCCTTGGAGTGATTGTTTTTTTGGCACAGCCCTTCCCTGTGTGGAAGCTTTATGCCAATAAAATGCTGCTACTAGCGGCATCTGAAGCTCAATGGCTAGGCTGGCAGATTCGAACCCAGCCCGGACCAGTTAAATCAACAATGACAACTGCAACCAAAAAACAGCCAGGCATTGTGGTGGGTGCCTGTAGTCCCAGCTACTTGGAAGACTGAGGCAAGAGAATCACTTAAGCCTAAGAATTTGAGGTTGCTGTGAGCTGTGACACCATGGCACTCTACTGAGAGTGACATAGTGAAACTCTGTCTCAAATAAATAAACAAATAAATGCTGCTGCTTAATTATCCTTAGTCTCCCCTCAACTCTTTCTGACTGACCTGAAGACCTTAACAATAGGATTATTATGTAACTTAACAAATATTATAATGAAAATAAGGTGATGCAATAAAGAGTAACTAGAAACAAGGAAAGAGTCTCAGAACAGGTGACACTTGCGCTAAGGGCCAAGAGATAAGAGTGAGCCAACTATTCAAGGATGCCAGTAAAAAGCTTTGTGGAATAGTGAGTAGAAGGGCCTAAGGTGGAGAAGGGATCACTTTGTTCCAGAAAAAGGTAGAAGCCAGAGTGGCCAAAACAGAGTAACTGGATGAAAGCGGGGCGCAAAAATGGTCCTGTGTAAGCTACAGCCATGCCATTGCTAGGTCTTAGAACTAATGGTGTGGAGGAAGTATTTTATTTTATGGAAGCTAGAGGTCCCCAGTCAATGACTGCACCTCTTGTGGTGTTAATTAACATATAAGCAAATTCTCCTTGGCATTTATTCCACTGGATCCAATCATGAATTTCTTTAAAAGAGTGCATGACACATTTAGGTATTTCAGGATTACACACAGCATTATCAATATGGTCTTTATCCAAAGAATAAGCACTCAACATAAATAACTCATCAAGCATATCTGGATTTTCAGGTTTATGATCAAACATACTGATCCAAGGCTGCATGGCCATGTTAAGGCAATGACTCTGATCACCAAAACAGATAGGAGGACCAGTTACTCCAGTAGTATAATTGGAAATGACAGTGCCTTCTTCTTCAGGTTGAAAGGCCTCCTGGTATCATAGGGATCTGGAAGCCATGATGAATCATTAACATAAACAGGCACAGTAGGTTCTAACCAACTCACACCTCTTAAAAGAGGGGGGTCAGGGACATAAGTCCAATATTCATATCTTTGTCCTTCAGCTGGAATGGACAATACAGTCAAAATTGCTAAAAACAACTTAACAGCATTCATTTCCTGTTGGGTGTAATATACCAAACCTTGAGCTTCATTACAAAGCGTCTTGATTGGTCCCCACATCACTGTTGGGGCCTTCCTCGTGCAAGACAGGAGGCTGTGTCTATCTTTTCTGGATAGATTCAAGTTGACCTTCTCCAGGTTGGATGTCACTGTTTCTGGGGTGCTCTTCTTCCTCATCTTCTGGAACAGGTGTCTCAGAAGGCTGACGTAACCTCAAGTTCTTATCTGAAATCCAAAGTTGAGTATTGCCTGTAGAAATATAAGCATAACCTCTCCCCCATCTCATGACCTCTGCTGGTACCCATTTGTTTGTTATCACATCTTTATAAAACACTGGTTGATTTAGAGGAGGAGAAGTAACAGTAACCCAAGGTTTATATGCTGGAGTTTCATCTTTGTCATTCATGTTCAAAAAATTTAAAGTAAAAAGAGCTGAAGATATTCTGTTTCTGGGGATAACATTATACTGCATTCCCCCTTTTTTCTGTTTAAGGAGCATTTCTTTTAATGTTCTATTTTGTCTTTCAATGATTGCTTGTCCAGTACTGTTACCTGGAATTCCTGTAATATGTTTTATATTATGTAATTTTTTAAAAGCTTGACATTTATTAGAAACATAGGTGGAGCCATTATCTGTTTTAATAGTTGAAGGTTTGCCCATAACCAAAAAAGCTTCTAATAAATGGGAAATTACAGCATCACCTTTTCAGATGACGATGCTTTCAGATGACGATGATGATTTTTCCCATGAAAAATGAGAATAGGCATCAACTGAGTGATGCATATACTTTAATTTTCCAAATTCTGGAAACTGAGTTACATCTATTTGCCATAATTGATTAGACATTAGGCCTCTAAGATTAACACCTTCAGGTAAATGTGGAGCTGTTAAAAGTTGACAAGTTGGACAAGAGCATATAATGGCTCTTGCTGTATGCCATGAAATATCATGTCTTCTCTTTAAAGCTTGAGCATTAGTATGATGTACTGCATGCTCATGTTGGGCTGACAAAGCTGACCCTATTAATTGATCCACAGCTTGATTTCCTTTAGAAATTGGGCCAGGTAAATTAGAATGAGCCCGAACATGAGTAATATAAATTGGAAAATTTCTGTTTCTTATTAATTGTTGTAGAGATGAAAATAACATAGTAAGCTCCTCAGTATTAGTAGGCAAAGTAACCGTCTCAATATTTTGCACAGTATAAGTACTATAGGATGAAGCCCTAATTACATTTAAAGCTTGATTAAGATAATCTGTTAATAATAATATAATAGCAAATAATTCTGCTTTTTGTACAGAATTATATGGAGACTGTTGAACCTTTTATGAATGAGGACCAATGTAACCAGAAATTCACAATTTATTAGCATCTATATAAAATGTTACTGCATCAGATATTGGTTCAGTTTAACTATTTTAGTAAAATCCAATCAGTGTTTTCAAGAAATTGAATTCTTTTATCTTGGGGAAAATGATTATCTATCACACCTATATAATCACACAAAGCTATCTGCTATTCTGTGCTTAACATAAATAAATTACAAATTTGAACATTAGTCAAAGGGACAACAATTTTTTCAGGGTCTCTGCCCACTAATTTGCCTCAATAATTGTCTACCTTTTAAAATGATAAAAACCATTTTATTAATATAAGTTTCCATTTTCTTAGAAGCCTTGTGAGGTAAAAAACACCATTCTATAAAAGCTGTTTCTTGCACAGTCAGTCCTGTAGGAGAGTGCATAGATGGGAATACATAGAAATAAAAATTTTCAAATTTAGATATATGATTTAATTCAGTATCTTGAATATGTTTTTCAACCCATTTTAATTCCTTTTCAGCCTCAAGTGTTAATTGTCTAGGGCTGTTTAAATTGGAATCTCCTTATAAAATAGAAAATAAATTGCTAAGAGCATAAGTTGGAATTCCTAAAGTAGGTCTTATCCAAATGATATCTCCTAATAATTTTTGAAAATCATTTAAAGTTTTAAGAGAATCTCTTCTAATTTGAACTTTCTGAGGAATAATTTTGAGCAGAAATATGATAACCTAAATATTCCCAAGGCTCTTGAGATTTTACTTTATCATCTGCTAATTGAAGACCACAGTCTTTGAATTTTAAACATGCCATTTGATATAATTTTTGTAATTGGATGGAACATGGATGTGCCAATAAAATATCATCCATGTAATGCATACAAATGCTTTCTGGAAAAGCTTTTCTTATTTCTTCTAAAGGTTGGTCTACAAACAATTGACACAAGGTGGGCCTATTTAGCATGCCTTGAGGCAAAACCTTCCAATGGAAACTTTTGCTTGGCTTTTGATTATTAAGGGCTGGAATGGTAAAATCGAAACTTTCCACATCCTTCCTTTGCAAGTGGATATTACAAAAACAATCTTTTAAGTCAATAATAATAATTGGGTAATTTGGGGGGTATTAAAGTTGGGTTAGGGATCCCAGGTTGCAAAGGCCCCATGGGTTGGATTATGGTATTAACTTTTCTTAAATCGGTTAACATCCTCCATTTGCCTGATTTCTTTTTAATAACGAAGACAGGTGAATTCCAAGTGCTGGTGCTGGTTTAGATGTGCCCCACTTATAATTGCTCATCTACTAACTGATGTAGTGCTTCTAATTTTTCCAGAGGTAGGGGCCACTGCTCGACCCATACTGGCTTGTCTGTTTTCCATTCCAAGGAGAGGGTGAAACGACGAGCAGAGACCCCTAGGAAAAACCCTCTGATGAGGGGGGGAGGGGGGAGTAGTTCTAAACTGGCTCCTAAACCAGTTTTGTCAGTGCCTATTCATGTCACTTCAGGTTCTTTAGGCTGACTAGGCTTAGTTGGATCATAGCCATGTTAAACATTATATTTTTAGCAGCCTTTGAAATAGTAGGTATTGTGAGAATAGCTCCCCATTGTTTTACAAGATCTCTGCCCCAGAGCGTGACAGCAATAGGTTCAATGAAGGGGCATATACAAGCAGGTTGTCCATCAGGCCCTAGACGATCTAAAGTATTAGCACTTTGTTCAATGTCTGACATAGTTCCAAGTCTAATAAAAGTAGCTTTAACTTCATCTTTAGGCCAGCCCTATGGCCACACGTATGAGGCAATTATAGAGACATCAGCTCCAGTGTCTACAAAACCTTTAATTTGAATGCCTTCTTTGAAAGTAACTTTGCACTGAGGACGGGAATCATTAACTAAAGTATGCCAGAAAACCTGTTTGCCTGTACTTCCAAAGCCTCTTGTTCTTTCTACTGGAGCCTTTATGATAGGGCAGTATTAATATTTGAGCTATCTTCTGCCCTGTAGTTAATTGAATGTTAGCTGTGGCAGAAGCCATAATTAAAATTTCTCCCTTATAATCTTCAGCAATGACTCCCAGATGGACATTAAGTCCTTCCATAGTAAGGCTGCTGCTACCTAATATAAGTCCTACAGTTCCTGATGGAATGGGGCCATAAATCCCTGTAGGCAGTTTCTTTGGAGCTTCTCCACATTTGAGATTAGCATCAGTTAAAAGTGGGAGGTCTAAAGCTGCACTCCCTTGAGCAGCATGAAATAAATCTTGCACCTGGAGTTTCGGTGTTTCATTTAATTTTGGTTCCTGTAATGTAAGTTTCTCTTTTAATTCTGATTCATCTGGGCATGAGCCTAACTGTTGCTCACAGGGAACTGATTCATCTGGGCATGAGCCAGGCCATTGCTTATAGGGAACTGTTGGCTGAGTGAGTTTGAATTCTTTGCCTGTGTCCCTCGAGCTGAGCCTGCATTCCCGTTTCCCTGGTTATTATTATTAGTGGAAGCTTGCTCTTTAAGAGGAGGAAGAATGTTACCATCCTTATCCTTTATGGATCAGCATTCATTCATCCAATGCTTCCCCTTGCCACAGTGCCTGCAAAGCCCAGACGGCTTATTTTCTATCTTCCCTTTCTGACATGACCAGTTTTTCTACAGTTAAAACATTTGCCTTTGCCTGTTGTGCCTTGTAAGGCAGAGGCTAAAGCTGAGGCATCAATACTAGCTATAAAGGTGCTTGAGCCAACTTCATGGCATGCACAAATATATTGATCAATTGTAAGATTGTCCTGGTTTCTAAGACCAGCCATGGCTTGCTTACAATCCACTTTTGGGTTTTTGAAGGCAAGCTGCAAAAGCAGCATTTTACGAGCCTCTGGACCTGGAATGGATTGCTCAATGGCGGTTAGTAAGCAAGCAATGAACTCGGAAAAAGGTTCATTTTTGCCTTGAAAAATCTTAGTGAAATATTGGGGAATTTCTCCCTTTGCACAAAGGCGCTGCCATGCTTTAAGGCACATATCTTTTATTTGTAATAATAATGCAGGAGCAAAATTAGTTTGTTGTTCTAAACTAGCATAGTCACCTGTTCCCATTAATTGATCGAGAACAAAAACAGGAGAAGGTGCATTGCTGTTTCTATTGGCTTGTTTTTTAGCCTCATCCATCCACCAGGAAGTGAATTGAATAAACTGACCTGGGCTTAAGGTAGTACATGCCAAATTAGTCCAGTCTTTGGGGGTTAACATATTTTCCCCACAGTAAGCACTTAATATCCATATTCCTAATATGAGGAATTAGGACCTTAGGCAAAAACAACATCCTTTAAGACTTTAAGAAATTTTAAAGTTAGAGAGAAGTGGGAAGTATGGACATGTCCTTCTGTGTCTATCTCACGCATGACTGGAAAGGCCATGGCACTTGGTTTTCTCTTGTTTCTATAGGTCGGGCTTCAGCCTCCTGAACAACTTTCAAAGTATCTGTATTTGTAGGAATATGAATATGGGTAATAAAGCGTGGATCTGATGGATTAGGCCAAACAAGATAAATACCAGGAGGAGCTGAAGGGGGAAAAGGCTCATTTCGCCACTTCAAAGGTTCTCTAGGAGCCGTAACTGGGGGTTTTCATGACTGTGGAGCTGCAGAATAACATGGCTCTGTTAAGGAACTTCCTTTTTCCTTAACCTCCTTAACACTGCTTTTTTCTAAGGCTTACAGTCTTGATCAAGACTCGTTAATAGCTGATTCAAATCGGCCTTTTCTTCTGTGTCTGAATGAGTAGTTACCAGACAGTCACTATCAAAATCAATGAGATCTTTATCAGAAGCAATGACAGGTTCTCCTTTCTGCTCTGTAGCTTTTACAGGCTCGGGAGTTCTCATAGATTCATCATAAACAGTTGTTCAGGACTGGCGTCCTCTTTGTGAGAAGAAGTGGGCAGAGAAGGTGGAGGTGGTTATTCCTCTGACTCAGAGCAAGATTGAAAAGGCTGTAATGCAACAGTTACCAGTTGAAAATCTCCCCAGACACCTATGCTTATGAATTCTCCCCTCTGGTGGAGCACTGAAGAGCTTTGCCCACCTTTCTCCATTCTTTCAGATTCACCCGGTTTTTCTTTTCTGTCCCAAACCAGTAACAGTTCTCTCAAGATCTTAGTTTTCACAGATATGCCTGTGAAATTAATCATAGTCTTAAGTAAAGCAACATATTGTTCTTCTAAAGACTGATGTTCCTCTGCAGACTGGGAATTCCCCATGGCTCTGTTTCCTTCTGTTATTGCCAAGAGTCTCACTCACAGACTTACGGCATGACCAGAACCTCTTGGTTTCAACATCCGAAGCTTACCTTAAGCACTCACCGCCAATCTGCTGGTGGAACTGGAGAGATCCTTGGGAGAAGTGGGCTCTGCTGTCTCCGCCAGGCTCACCCTGCTCACTGTGCCAAGATGTTGTGTGATGGCCAGTCGGATGATTGATGATGCAGAGAATAAGCCTGCTAATTGGAATAATATAGAATAGAAGGGGCTACAAGCTCAGATCATGGCAAGTAGCATTTAAACTTTATTTTTCTCCAGCTTATATAGCCAGTTCTGCATGTACACACTATTAATCAATAATCATACAATCACATTGTAAAAAGTGATTGTTTTTTCTCACAACACCTGCAAATCTACTGATTAACAAATACACATTCTTTTTTGTTGTTAAATTAACTCTAAATAACTATGAAGAAAAACATGTCAACAATCTTGCACATATCCTGATAAGGTCACAGCACAGCTAGGGAAGAAGGTAGATAGAATGCCTGCTCTGGACTCTGAACAAGCTGGAGGCAGCAACTTAATCTTTAACCAACACAAGATGGAAATTCCTAAAGCATCCTCAGAGCTTGTGTGCAAGTTCCAGGCCTCCTGACCAACCTAAGATCATGGGAGTTTTAATTCCAACATTCTCTGGTCTTTTTGGAGTTCTGTCCTGTTCTCTTATGTTAGTTAAGATTTTTAACTAGCTCACTCTCAGCCTGATTCGGGCACAGACTTATCAGCTTTTTGCCTATATTCATCTCTGAACTCGCCTGGGCCTCACAGTCAGGCATTTTCATGGTTCATAGTTTACTCACTACCACTCTGGTTGTTCTCAACCTCTTGACCCTTAATAGTTCCCATTAGGCTCATCCCTATGGCCACGTTTTCTGTTCTAAATGCCAGAGAACTAATATTATGGCAAAAAGTTACAAAACCATGAAAATTAGTTCACTATGAATTCATACTGTCTAATCTCAGTTGGGCCTTTCACAGACCTTTGATTCAGCTTATTTGACTAATAGCAAACATTTATTACATACTTTCAAAATACCAACTATTGTACTATGATGTTAGGATACAAAATAGATAAGATACAAATATCTTTTCCCATTATGAGGTTTGTCTCTTTGCTTTATTGATTATGTCCTTAGCTATGCTTAACTTGATCAGGTCCCACTTATTTTTGATGCTGCTGTGATTGCCTTTGGGGTCTTCTTCATAAATAAATTCTTTCCCCAGGCCAATATCATTTCTCACATTTACATGCTATACATCTGACAAAGGGCTAATAACCAGAATCTATAAAGAACTCAAGCAAATCAACAAGAAAAGATCAAACAACCCTATAAAAAACTGACCAAGATACAGGAACAAAAACTTTTCTTTTGACAAACTAATGGCCAAAAAACACATGAAAAAATGCTTATCATTCCTAAACATCAGAGAAATGCAAATCATATCACCTAACCCCAGTGAGTATGGCCCACATCAGAAGGTCCCAATGCAACAGATATAGGTGTAGATGAGGAAAGAAAGGAACACTCATACAGTTGGTGAGTCTGTACACTAGTATAACCTCTATGGAAAGTAAATGGAGATTCCTCAAAGAACTGGAAGTAGACCTACCATTTCACCCTGCAGTCCCACTACCAGGTACTTACCCAAAAGGAAAAAAGACATTTTATCATAACATTTGCACTAAAATGTTTATAGCAGCACAATTCACAATCACAAATATATTGAAACAACTCAACACCTGAATGGATTAATAAACTGTGGAAAATGTATACTATGAAATATTCACTCAGAAAAAAAGATGGAGATTTTGTAGCTTTTATAATAATCTGGATGGATTTGGAGACTTGGACACCATTCTCCTAAATGAAGTATCACAAAAATAGGAAAACAAACATCACATATACTCGGTACTAATTAGAACTAGTAGATTTTCTCTCATATGGTCACATGAGAGAAAAACTCAGTGAAATTCAAATAGAGGAGAAGGAGTAAGGAGCTGGGTAAATTCACACCCAGTGGGTACATTACACAAGTATGTTGCAGAGTTCCTGAGTGAAGGACATCCTTATAAAACTTTCACTTTATAAAAGTAAACTACATAATCTAATCATATGTACCTCATATTAATCTGAAATTTTTTAAAAAGATAATATAGATTACTTATTTTAGAAGAAGTCAAAGTCTCACGTACCCACCTCAAGTTCTTTGGAAACTTTTCCACTTTCAAGCCCTCACTTCACTTTCATCATATATCTTAGTCTCCCATTTTACCAAAAAGATTGACATCACTAACCTAAGCATCTTCAAAATCCTTCTACTCTATCTGCAATCTCCGAATCAGTAAGGGTTCTTCACAGAAACAGAACCAATAAGATGTGCATATGCAGAGAGACAGAGATCTGTTTTAAGGAATTGGCTTACATGATCATGAGGGTGGCAAGTCCAAGATTTGCAGAGCAGGCCAGAGAGCTGAGGAAAGTGTGATGTTCCACCTTCAGATCCAAAGGCAGTCTGAAGGCAGAATTATTCTTTCTCAGGGGACCTCAGTCTATGTTCTCATGGTCGTTGACCGATGTTTGAGGCCCATCTAGTTTAAGCAAGTTGCTTTACTCAGAATCTACTGCTTTGAATATTAATTCATCTCTAAGAATACCTTCACAGTAAAATTGAGACTGGTGTTTGACCAAACACTGAGAGCCATGGCTTCACCAAGTTGACACACAAAATTAACCATCAAAATCTCTCTATTATACTTTCTTTCCTTTCCTTATTGTAGCCTCTTAAAAGGTATTCTGCTTCCTTGATAATGATAACTCCTCCCTATGAGCTTTTGATCTCCCCGTTTATCTCCTACGAGAATTTTTCACAATGATTTCTTCCTTTTACATCATCAATCTTTTCATTATTACACCTCCCTCCAGATAAATATGTTCAAGTCTGCCCTAGCTTCAAATAATATTTCCTCATTCTGTAGCCACTACCTTTTGATCTCCTTAACTGCATTACCAAATTTCTTGCAAACTTAGTTTTCCATATTTGTTGCTTCCACTTACTATGCATTCACTCCTCTTTCCTTTGCTCTGTGGCTTCGGTTGTCATCGCTATTTGAGCCTGTTACTTTTTCTTTTTGGATTGCTCTCATCCTATTCTTACATAAATGTCCCACAGTCTGTTTCTTCACCCACACCCTGTCTCCAATAATCACTTAAAACAATGTCAGTCAAGATCAGAAGCTGCAATCAGGGGACTTGAAGCAAGGAAAGGGAAGGAAAGGAAAGGAAAAGGATAAATGAGTTAGAACTAGAAACCAAGCAAAACTTGAAAATATTACACCAAGGTTGATTCTATATCTTTGCAATTGTGAATTATGCTACAAGAGGCCACCAAATGATGAATGGATAAAGAAAATGTGTGTGTGCACACATTATATATATACATAAGGTGTACATATTATGTATGTGTGTGTGTATATATACGTGTGTGTATACACACACACACACCATGGAGTAGCACTCATCCATAGAAAGAAATAAGGAGTATCTTTTGCAGCAAATTGGGTTGAACTGGAGAACATTATCCTAAGTGAAGTATCTCAGGAATAGAAAAACAAACACCACATTTTCCACTAGTAAGTAGGAAGTAAATGATGAGTATACATGGTCATATAGTGATGTAAAGAACATTAGAAACTAAGAAGGGAAGAGGGTGAGAACGAGGTGACAGATAAAAATGTACTTCTTGGGGACAATGTACAGTACTCTGGTGATAGAAACACGAAAAGCCCTGACTTTAGCATTATATAATTCACTCATGTAACAAAAACACTTGTACCCCCATAATATTTTTAAATTAAAAAATACATATATACTAATTAATACCATTTGTACTATTAAGTCAACTAAAATCTGGCCTGAAAAAAACCTCCGTACTAGCACACTTGAGTCCTTATGTATAAACCACAACCTAACTCATACTTAAGGAAACAAAAAACTTAACTAGGAATATGCTTCTGCAACTGTAGTTGAGTTTCAATCAATCACATCAGCCAACCTTCAACCATTCACAGGTGGCCAATTGTTCAAATAAGGCAAACTGAACTGTAACCAGTCCATCTGTTTCTGTATCTCACTTCCATTTCCTACATGTCACTTTCCTTTCTGTCCCTAAGTTTCCAACCCCGGGGCATCCCTGCCTCTCTATGTTTCTGTTCTGATTCTCTGGGCTGCCCAACTGACAAATTATGGGATTTTTTTTTCTCTCGCTCAATTAAACAATTTTAATTTGTCGAAAGCTTTTCTTTTAACAATAACAAATAATATTTGATTCAGTAAGACAGCAATTTTTCAATTACTGACTTAATTTTTCATAGAGATTTGCAGAATATAAATGTTGTACAATTACATATTATAACTATGACTCCAAGTTGAGTTTCTTTGCTCATGAGGTTTCTCCAAAGCATAATTATACAGGACTGATTACCAGCTGAGCATCTGTGTCTAACAATGGAGAGAGTTGGTCCAGACCAAGAAAAATCTACCCAAAATATACCACGCTTAGAAATAAATATACCTAATTAACTTATAGTCATCCTAACTGTAATAAAAATAAGTGAACAAGAATATCTCAGAGGATAATCATATCACTATAGATATCTATATAGGTAGAAAAACACATAAAAAAGAAAATAACTATTGTGGCTCGGCACCTGGGACTCAAGCGGCTAAGGCGCCAGCCACGTACACCTGAGCTGGCAGGTTCAAATCCAGCCCAGGCCCACCAAACAACAATGACAGCTGCAACCAAAAAATGGCTGGGCATTGTGGCGGGCGCCTGTAGTCCCAGCTACTTGGGAGGTGGAGGCAGGAGACTCGCTTGAGCCCAGGAATTGGAGGTTGCTGTGAGCTGTGATGCCACATCACTCTATCCAGGGTGACAACTTGAGACTCTGTCAAAAAAAAAAAAAAAAAAAGAAAGAAAATAGCTATTGATTCTCCTAAAAGATATGAGATCACAAATGTAAAAACTAGCTTTTATGGAAAGATTCAAGAGTTGCTGAAATCCCCAGAGATATGGTATTAATTCTTCTCTCTGTTTTGAATTTCATGTGATAATCAGAAAGAGGAAAAGTGCATACCCAAATTATTCTAGAAAGTGGAACTATTTATTACATGAGACAACCTGATAGTGGGAAATAAGTGTCCCTTAAACTAACATACACCCAAATTAGTTGCAGAAGTAAGGCAAAGGGATATTTATGAATGCTTCAGCAAAATGAAACCATTTTACTCAACCCTTCTGTTTCGGGGGAAGTGGCTTGAAATAGCTAAATCTTTGCAAATGAATAATTTATGAAAGCTCCAGTACCCTTTGAATAATATAATTTAAACTGAAGCTATTATAGCATAAAAGGAAAAAGAAGAACTCACTTCAAATTCCTCTAATTTCAATATGAATTATCACATAATTCTGATTAAAGATAATCTAATAATCATTTCGTTTCATGAGGCACTGGTCTCAGCTAACTCCCTATTTGTGCAAAGTACTACATAGAAATTAGAGTTCACAGTAGCTTGACTTAAACAAACTCATCTAAGCCAAGACTTGTTTTAAGTCCATTTTAAAAATAAATTTTGTCATACATTGGTACATTTCTAATACACAGTCTGATTCTAGGCCAAAAGAGAAGGCTTACGTATAAACAAGAATTGAAGCTGACCAACCATGTAAAAAACCAAATGGAGAATCATTTTTATATATTGTGTCACAAAGGACTTCTTTTCATGTCCTTGGCATTCTTATTTAAAAGCTTGTGTTCTAGTTAATGTATTGGAGTTCCGTAAATACAACATTATCATTGATTCAAATTTTCTTTAACAGGGCTATGCTTAAAAAATGGATAGAACAAAGCTAGCAGTTATCCTCTTTACCCTCTAATAAATAAAGAAAATCATCCCCCAAATAGCACAGTCATCAGTCAGCTGGTTAGCATTACAACAGTTCTCTTTCTGAATACATTTAAAGATTTCATTCTAAACTGCTCACATGAGTTTAAGCAGACTTTTTTCATCAATGTTATCTCTACCCTTTCAGCATACTTATATTGTTATACTTAAAATACTGCATAAAATTGAATTTGTTTACATGTATTTTTACCTGCCTAGGTCACTTAAATTCCTTGAGGTACAGATTATTTTATCCATATCTTTATCCCAGTACCTTGCAAATGGCACACTCAAAATTATTTGTGAATTGAAGAGCTAGTCTTATATTTTTAGGAGGGTGGAGAAGGAGGTAAATGAAATGAACACTGGAATAAAATTCGGGAAGGAAATAGAGAAAGCCAACATACATTTGAATAATTACACTCATATCTAGACCATTTTCTTATTGTTTACTGATAGGCTGTTTGTGTTTGTGCTGTTTTTAACCTTTTATTATGTGTTCCTCGGGGTTTTAAGGGTGTTAGTGCTGGGTTTCCTAAGACTAAAAACCCATTTATTCCTCAGAACTAAACTCTTCCTCCTCTCCCTCCTATTGCAAATGCAGCCAGGCCCTGCCCCTCCCCATTCCATCTGATCCGGATGCGTCCCTGTGTTAGTTACATGTCAAGGTTAAGTAACAATAAACAATCCACAGCTTACAAACAAGTTATTTGTAACTACAGTGGCTCCTTTAAAACTCCATGGGACTGTCCTCTCTTCATTATTCTGATTTTTCAGTGACACGCCAACCTGACAGAACAGGAAAAAATGCTAGAAAAGACACAGCAGCCCTATGAAAGCTGGGCTTCTTGTCCACGCCTTTGCTACAAACCCTTATTCAGACCTCTCACCAACTTGAGCCTATCCCCTTTTTTACTTGTAGGTAAAAACTACAAAGGTGAGGCCCTCATAATGGAGGGGAAGAAAAGCCCGAGACAGGCTCCAATCCACTAGAATTCAGACACAGAAGCTCTTAAGTGAAAGAATCTGGAAATTAAAACCTTGGCCTATTATACATCCTAAGAATGAAATCTCACCAACCCACACTGCCTCTCTGAAGGCTTGATTTAGTCTGCTTTCTACTTCCACACCTTCTAATTGTGGAATTTCCTTTCATTTTAATTCTCCTCCGGGCCAAAACTCTGATTAAACTAACACATATGGTTTCTAGGATTTTGAAACTGAGCTCCCCCAGCTAAGAAGCTTCTTACTGAGTAAACCAGTCAGCCCTCCTCAGGTTTCCCTGCCCGAAATAGATAGGGCAGTGTTCTGGTAGGCAATTAATTGACCCAGACTCCCCTGCATTTTCTCTCCTCGGCAAAGACAAGACAAAAGTCCTCCTCTGGCAAGTGCAGGCCGGATATCAATTTACCACTAGCTCAGCACATTCCGAGCTAATGTACTTAGCTTTTCAGAGTGCAGCACGATGTTAACATATTATTTACATCTCAAAGATAACCTTACTTTCTAAAACTTAATGGAAACTCTCAATTTTTAAAGAAAAAGCATCGATTACTGCTTAAGTAAGAGTTAGCCTTTTCAAGGGGACACCTTAACGTCTCAGAGAAGTGGCAGCTGGCAGGACGGCACGGTGACAGGGAGACTGGCACGTCCACACTAATAACTAAACCACTCACACAGACGCTCAACTTCTTCTCTAGACACTTCAACATACAAGGCTTTTCCCTACCTCTGCCTTTCCCCCAGTAACTCAGAGCTCACGAAACTATTTGTGTTTTCTTTCCTTCCTTATCTCTGTGTCATTTGATAGTTTTAGCAAGTCTGAAACGTTTCTGTACCCAAAGAAAGCAGCAAGGATATTTTAACTCTCTTTTTTAACTTTTGTGAATACGTCTGCCTTTATGTCCACTGATGTATTCTCTCTGACAATATTTTATTGAGCGCTTATGCCTGTGTGCCAGGCACTGTTGTAGACCCTGGGGATACACCAGGGAAGAAGAAAGAAGAATTCTTGCTTTCAGGTCTCCTGTTCTAGAAGAGAAGCTCATGGTATATGCTACCATTTTACACAGTTTAAGTTCTACAAACAAAATAAATTAAGGAATGTGATGAAGCATGACCAGGTGCCACTTTATAGATTGGAGCTTATATCTGAAGGACAAGATGAACTGGCAATGACAAGAGTGTGAAAAGAAAAGTCATCTTTTTCTTTTTAGTGAAATGGTCTCACTCTGTCACCCAGGCTGGAATGCAGGGGCAGGATCAGAGCTCACTGCAACCTGAAGCTCCTGGTGAGAACAAAGGGTATGACAAAGCTCAACAGGCCCTGGATTCCTGTGTGATCCTAACCTGGTTGGTAACTAGAAGAAGGTCATTGTGGCTGGAGGTGAGTGGGAAAGATAAAATGAAATAAAGTGAAAGGCAAGGAGGAAATCAGAATATTGAGAGAGGATACCCGAGAAGGGTGAGGTCTGGGAGAACAGGTTTTCTCAAGGAGACTACAAGGATACACTTGCAGGGTCCTCTCCATGGTGACTCAGCCCTTAGGAATTTGTAAACCTAACTTACTGGAACTTGGAAATTTCCAAGTTCTGTGAAATCCGGTAGTTCTGTAGGGGCTGAAATAGCATCTCCTGCTTGATTCAAACTGGCCAATAAGAAGGGTATCTGTCAGGTGGAAATTTTTGACTGTCGATAAAAAGGGAAAGATCAAGCCAGACGGGGAACACGGCCATTTGGAATTCTTCTATGCCATAAGCTCCTGGCTGGTGAATAAAGCCCTTCCTCTTATAAACGTGGTGTTTAGGTGCTCTTTCTCTCTGTTGGGCCTTGTCTTCCTGCAACAATATGGGAATTGTTAAAGCCATTAGGAGGAGTTTGGATTTTATTTTAATGGGAGAGGAAAGGTACTCTAAAGTGGTCTATGCATTTCCATTAACACATTATCTGCTATGCACAGAATGGATTGTAGGAGGTCAAGAATGGAACCAGAGAGGCTACTCAAAGGTTGGGCAGAGGTCTACATGAGAGATGGTGGTGGCTTGCTAAGAGCAAAATAAAAAAGATGAAGAAAAGTATGTAGATTTGAGAAATTTTTTTTGGAGGTAGAATGTCCAAACTTACTGATAGAAGTCAGGTCCAGTGGCTCACACCTGTAATCCCAGCACTCTGGGAGGCCAAGAAGGGAGGATTACTTGAGGTTAGTGGAGGGATAAGGGGAAACTTGCTCTTTCCCTGAATGCTTGCTTAAAGATGAACTCAAAATTAAGGCACATTAATAAGAGAGAGGTATATTTACCATGCTCCTGGGAAGAATCACAGAGTGAATACTCAATATTCCAACAAAGTCTAGATTTTTTTTTTCTGAGACAGAGTCTCACTCTGTTGCCCATGCTAGAGTCTGTGGCATCAGCCTAGCTCACAGTAACCTGGGCTCAAGAGATCTTCCTGACTCAGCCTCCCAAGTATCTGGGACTATAAGTGCCTGCCACAACACCCAGCTAATCTTTTTTTTTTCTTTTCTTTTTCTTTTTCTTTTTTTGTTTTTAGTGGAGACAGGGTCTTATTCTTGCTCAGGCTGGTCTCAAACTCCTTAACCCCAAGCAATCCTCCCATCTCAGCCTCCAAGAGTTAAGATTATGGGTGTGAGCCACCACACCCAGCGAGTTCAGGTATTTTTCTACATGCCTTTTAGAAGGAAGGTGGTGCAGGTGAATGAGGAGCATAGTAATTCTTTTTAGGAGCAAGAAATGGTGCTAAAGAAGATGAATAGATAGGGGAAAAACTGGCTTACAAATTAACCTGAGAAGCAGGTATTATGTTTCAATCATTTGGGCCAAGTCTGGTTGCATTCTTGATATTTCCTGCAGTATATTAAGATAACAGGGAGAAGAAAGGAAGTCAATTGCCCCATTGACCTTTCAATCAAGTCAGTACAGTTTATGTAGATAGATGGAAAGCCTCTTCCACAGGCCTACTAATCTAAGAATCTTTAATTCAAAACACTCTTTATACCAAAAAGTCATATTTTGTGATGAAATTTCCCGAGTTCCTTCATTAGGAGTTCCAGACCAGCCTGAGCAACATAATGAGACCTCCATTTTCATAAAAAACAAAAAAAGTTAGCCAGGCATGGTGGTGCACACCTGTAGTCCCAGCTACATGGGAAGGTAAGACAGAAGTCCAGGAGTTCAAGGCTGCAGTGAATTATGACGACCTCACTGTACTCCAGCCTATCCTATGTAACAAAGTGAGACCCCCCCTATCTCTTAAAAAAAAATTAAATTTACCAATGGATCTGATGAAAGAAAACAGACTGACTTGTCAATTAACCCGAGAGACCGGTCTTGTGTTGAAAATGATTTGGGCCACGTCCGGTTACATTCTTGATTGTCTTTCTTTCAATAGAATGAGATAATATGAAAGAATGAGATTCAATAGAATGAGATTATACCAAAGGTGAAATTTCCTGAGCTTCCTCAGCATTTAAGCGGAAAAGTTAAACAGGCAGTTGGACATACAGGTATGGATCTCCAAAGAGTGGTTAGAAGTTTCTGCAAAGTCAAGATAGGGCACTATTTCACCTTAGAAAATATCTGCTTAAGGTAACTCATTTATCTATTTTCTCAAAAAACATCTAACACCTGTGGTGCACCTGGCACTGTCCCCCCTCATAAGAGTTATTGCCTAGTGGGGGGGGACAGAAATAATAAACAATTAAACACAAATATGCCAGACAGTGGTAAATGTCATGATAAAAACAATTATGGTGCTATAATATATGTGATTCTGGCTTTATAAGTATTTCCCTTTCATGTGAATATGCCTTAATTCTGGTATGCATAGTTGAGGGTGTTGTAATAGGTCACCAAGTTATGCTGATTATTACTTAAAATAAGGGTTAATGTGGTCTTTACTTTGAACTTTTATGTATAAAAGTGTGGTTTTGGAAATGGAGAACAGAACAGTCTTAGAGAGCTACTCTCACTGTTTTTCAGAATCCCTGGCCTTTGACAAATATAAGTTTGGTGGACCTATCCCCTTCTTTGCCTATCAGCTGACAGTGACAGGCAGCCAGACCCTCTTCATCCTGTAAGAAGGGAATATGGAAAAAGGACTAATGCTTTGGCAATAAAAGAACGAGCAATCTTTTCCTGAGGTATCTCCTGTGGGCTTTCAGGTGAAACATACATGCTCAAAATTCAGTAAGAACTCAGAAAGGTATTTACAAGTAGAAGAGTTAAAAAGAAAAAAGACATTCTGCAACAGCCTACCAAGATTATCAGAGTTCTTTTTCAAGTAAGATTTTATGCTCCCCCACCCATGTCTTCAGCTCTTTTCATGCTTCCAGACAAAGAAACTAAAACAATAAAACATTTTTATCTGCTTCTATAACCTGATTCTGTGTGAAAATACCCAGGGGGAATTCCTATTCCTTTTTGCTTTAAAAATCACTGGCATTGCTTCTCTCTAGTTTACCTCTCTCTCTCTCCTTGATGTTCAATTTCCTTCTTTGTGACTAGTAGTATCAAGTTATCTCCATCCCTGAGAGAGGGACAAAGGTCAGTGCACAAATAGTTGAGTCTGTGAGTGAGAGAAGTCATAAAAGGTCTCAAATCAACCTTGGCAGCTGTTTTTCCAAAGTCAAAGAAAAAAGTGAGAGGAAAACCAATAATCTGGAAGTTGATACAAATCTGATCCTAACATTGCATCTATCTCAGGAAGAACTTTATAGTTGAGTATTAGAACACTGGGACTCTGAAATCACATTTTAACTATAAGTTTAAAATAGAACAGTAACATTCTGAAGCATACAACAAAGAAAGCTTTACTGTGAGATTGCTATTTGATTTGTACAATAATGCTGTTACAAAAAATAAAAAATTGTAATATCAAAAAAGGCTAATAAACAATGATCCTCTTCCAAAGCTAAGTTGCAAACCACATTTATCTCAGTATCATGTGGTCTACGCAATGAATTCAAAAGCAAAACTCCACTGATCTTACTAATTTTCTACAAATCTCCTTCCTGGTAAAATGCCAGCAAAAATATCACTGGTCTTCCTGAAATACCTATTACAGTTAAACTCTCAAACCAAAGTCACTCAAATTGATCTTTCTGGTCAAAAATTAAATTACAGTATATTGAAACAGCTATTTCTAGTACCAGTACTAAAGCTTCCTTTATAAAACCATGACGTGACATCTTTCCTTTTTGGTACAGGTTTTCCATAGCTAAACCAAATTAGAGACATGGATTAAAAAAAATTAAAATCAGATTTCAATCATCATAATAGTGACTATTCTCATAACTTGATTGGAAATGGAATAATAATGAGCAAGTATATAAAGAAATTAAATAAAACTCTAATGTCCCACTTAATATCTTTGTAAAATAAAATTTACACTTAAAGATACATATTGGTATTTTCATTTTAAAGTTTATATGTTATATTTACTTGAAAAGTCAAGAGTACATGTCCTCCATATGATCTTTTACAAATGTCCCCATTTTCCTTATATCCTTTGATACAGCCACAAAATAAGTTTTCTTTCTATTAAATATTTGTCCTTTGCCAAACATATCTGCATTTTCCATGTTTCAGCTATAACTACTGAGATTATGCTATTCTTTTATTTACTTCTTGGCTAAGTATAACTTAAGTATAACTTAGCCAAGAAGTAAATAAAATAGCAGTGAAGCAAGGCTCATAGAAAACATTGTTTTAAGTGAAGGACGCTATTGGAATGTGAAATAGAATGCATGTTTAACTGATAATAAATAAAAGTTGACAATAATTTTGAAACACCATCACTCCATCACTTCATGATATACTAATGTACTTAAAAACCAGGATGTTCAATAGTCAACTGACACTAGTAAAATTAGAAAATCATCATGCTTCTGTATCTAAGGTGTGAAATTCTGTGGAGATGGGATTTTAAATCTACCTACAGTGACTTCAACAGAATTAACTGGCAATTAAGAACATGTCTGAATTTTTTTTAAACTTAGTTGACTTTATTTCAAATTATGTTACTTCCAAATTGAACTTCATTTTTCTTGGGGAAAAAAATCACAAAATCAGGAGAATTAGAAAAAAAATCTTCTGGAATCCTACAGTTTGTAGCTAAGAATTATAAACAATAAATGATTTAACCATGCAGATAAGTGAGGAAAGAAGAAAATGGGATTGAGGTAGTCCAAGGCCCTGTTGGAGTGAGCCTACCTCACAATATGTGAAGACAATAGAGAATTGGGGGCAAAGCATGATTGATTGCGACTAACATTTAGCAGGATCTTTTTGCCTGTGCAGGAGAGGCAAGAATACTCTTGGAAAGCATCATAATTTCTGTGAATATTTGCCCTGTATTACCTACTGACACCATGAAAAAACCTAAATAATCATAGACGAACATAATGAAACTATTCTTACTACTTCTAAAATAGAGTTTCTCAACCTTCCTAATGCTGTGACCCTTCAATACAGTTCCTCATATTATGGTGACCCCCAACCATAAAATTATTTTCATTGCTACTTCATAACTGTAATTTTGCTACTGTTATGAATGGTAATGTAAATGTCTGATATACAGGATGATCTTAGGCAACCCCTGTGAAAGGGTCGTTCGAGCCCCAAAGGGGTCACAACCGCAGGTTGAGAACAGCTGCTCTAAAACATATTAATGTGAGCAAAGTCATCTATATTTAACAATATAATCTTAGTTACATGCCATTTATAATTTATAATTATCTAAAAGCCATCTTGCTAACAACGCTCCTTTCCCCAATAGCAGGATCAATATTAATTGAAGAGGAAAATAGGTGTGTTTACATTTTGTTGACTCAACTCAACCAGTATTTATCAAATGCGTTCCTAAGTCCCATGAAGCGTCCTAGACATGGAAAACACAAAAGTGACAAAAAAGACATTGTCCTTTCTTAAATAAAATATACAGTCTCATAGTAGGAATTATAGAAAATCACCTTGCAGAGAGAAGAGGTTTTGTTCACTACTTTATGAGAAAATTTAAAGTTAAACTCTTCTAGTAAGGAAACAAATTATCAAAGGCTTTCCAGGCATCTACTAATATCATGCTAATATTCATTCAACCATATCTTTTTCAGTTATGCAGATAGTAAGAGAAAAATCTGAGATAGCCAGTGAATTACATAAGAAAATCTCATTATTTTTCATCACACCCAATTTTGTTCCCTTCTCCAAAATTAAAATACTGCTTTATTTGCCAGAGTTCACATCAAATAACTTTTGACTATTTCCAAAATCAAAACACTCAGAAATGATGAAAAATTACCATTATGAAGAATATGTAAAAGAATTTGCTAAAGGCTATGTTATAAAGGCAATTTCTATAAAGAAGTCTCTGAAATATTTTAAGGAAAGGTATACATCACATTTTCTTTTTCATCAGTGAATATAATATTTTTAATATAAAATTCATGCTATATTAACTAAAAAATAAGTCTCAGAAGAACCACCTTTCAAATAGTTTATTGACAAATTGTTTATAATGAGACAGCTGGCAGGCAGGGACTTAAACACTAACAGATACAGTTCATCAGTTTTCAGTGTAATGATTTATTTAGCTGTAAGTTCTTCTCCATTCATAGATACAAGGGCACGCATACACACATATCCCTAACACATTAATGACTGTGTGTCTGTAGGCTTGCGGAAAAAGGTGTCAACAGCCTCAATCGCGGTTTAGGTGGAACATGTCACTTTAACTGCTTTGATGGGTGTTTCACATGATCAGTCAGACCTGTGCCAGCATGGAAGCACAATCACATTGACATGCCAGGTATTGTCAACCGTGGTACAGTAATGTCAGTAGAAAACAAACAACTGTGCTGATATTTTTCTTGATTAACATGGCCCAAAACTGAACCTTCTATGAAAAGTCATATCCCTATGGGAGAAGAAGAACTGGTCTCATTTGAATGAACGAATTATAGAGAGCTTCAAAAATGTATGTGGCTAATCGTCTATGCCAAAGGGGCTCCATCATTACTGAATGGAGAGAGGCATCAATATCAGGGCTGTAGATCTGCTGAAAAAGAAGACTATCTGTCATATATTAACATAGAGTACACAGCCTCAAGAATGTAAGAAAACAGACTCAATAACTTAAAAGAAAAAGTCTTCTTATCTTTTTTTATTTTAGCAACAGAGTCTCTCACTCTGTCACCCAGGCTGGAGTACAGTGGCACAATCATAGCTCACTATAACCTCAAACTCCTGGGCTCAATGGATCCTCTTACCTAAACCTCCTGAGTAATTGGGACCATGGGTGCACACCACCATGCCTCGCTAATTTTTCTGAATTTGTTTTTAAGAGACCATGTCTTTCTTTGTTAGCTAGGCTAGTCTCCAACCCCTGGACTCAAGAGAAACCCCCACCTTAGTTTCCCAAAGGGCTGAGATCATAGGCACGAGCCACCACATCTGGCATAAAAGGAAAAGTCTTTTACAATAATTGAGACCCCTACCAGAAGGGTCATTAGAGAAGTTCTTTGGCATCAGAAGAGCAAAGCAATTGGTTCTCGGAGGGTACCCGACTCAGGCAGAGACTGAGCTTTCTGGTAAAGGTCTGGGAAGGTAAGGAGGGAACTGAGCAAGGACCAAGAAAATTGTGTGACCACTTGAAAGCATAGTTATTTAAGGATTAAAATTTGTTTAGAGGGTAAATCTTGTGTAGGGGCTGGAATTTTCTAGGAAGGGAGGCATATCAGTGGGGGCTGAGCTAATTCCTCAATACAGGAGACAAAATGACATAAATGAAGGGGAAGGTACTATTCTGGGAGAAAGCACTGAGGACAACTGGAATCGCATCCACTGCCCGCCCTCTGGAGATTATGTTCCAAGATTTTCCTTACTCAAAACTTGCAGAGATTTTGTTCTGTTTCTATCAAGGAAAACAATTCCCTTGCAATAACTCTGTTTTGTAATTGTTTTATTATCACTGTTTTCCTTTCTACAAGCATGATACTATGCACCACAACAATTTCTTTGCCAACTTCAGTAACTCTGTACCCCTAAGGTCACTACTGAGGCCTTATGTTCAAGCTAATTTCTAGGCCTTTGTAATTTAAACCCTCTGGCTGGATAATTTGGACTAATGCCCAATCATCCGCCCATTAAGACCAACACTGTTTATTATGCTGTCTAAAGCAACAAAATGTTCCCAGATTCAATCATAATAACACAAAACAGCACAACTTCTGAAGTCAACTTTAATCCAATTATTTATTCATACTGAGTTTTATGTTGGAAAAGGTTTTCAAATGATCATAAAACCAGTCTCTAGATCAAGGATTGCTCACTAAAATACTTTGGGGGGGGGACAGCAAGAAAACCTCAGTGTGTGAGGGAGCACATGAAAAGCAATAAAGGGGTGTCCATGTGGTTGAAAACTGGTAAGTACATTCAAACTCAACAAAACCCCCAACTTTTTAAATAATTGTGCTGGCCAAATAAAACATGTGTACAAGCCAAATCCTCAAAATACGCAGTTGTGCACTCAAGCATCATTACATATCATAGTTTGGTTCATACTAATTTTTAAACTGTTGGTAATAAGAGAATAAAAATAACACGACCATAAGATGATACACAATTGCCCAAAGACATACATTGCACTGAAGCAGTAAACAAAATACTTATCAGTGAAGAACTTTAATTCACATTTTAGCAGGTTGATTTATATTTCCTTTAGCCTTACAGCCATTTACAGTGATTTTCAACTAGGATGAGACATACTAGTGTACTGTGAGAGGATCTTAGGTGTGCCACAAAAATTTTCAAAGATCACTAATTAAATTATTTTTGAAAGAAGTCCAAAATACAATAAGTTTATTTTTTTTTAACTTTGTTGGTTTTTTGTTTTTCCACTCACCATACTTTAAGTGTGCCACAGAAGTTTAACTGTAAGTTCAAGTATGCCATGCAACAAAAAAACCTTGAAAAACACTGCTCTCAGACCTTAGATCCATGTTTTTCTCTCTGCTACTCCTGTGAGTGAAAGGCCTTTCTCCCCTCTCAACTCCATTACTTCTTTATATTAACTACTGCAGGATTTTTTCACTTTTTTTTTTTTTTTTTTTTGAGACAGAGCCTCAAGCTGTCGCCCTGGATAGAGTACTGTGGCATCACAGCTCACAGCAACTTCCAATTCCTGGGCTCAAGCGAGTCTCTTGCCTCTGCCTCCCAAGTAGCTGGGACTACAGGCACCCACCACAACGCCCAGCCATTTTTTGGTTCCAGCTGTCATTGTTGCTTGGCGGGACCGGGCTGGATTCGAACCCACCAGCTCAGGTGCACGTGGCTAGCGTCTCAGCCCATTGAGCCACAGGTGCCAAGCCTGCAGGATTTTTTTTAAACAAAAAACCTTTACCCTTATTTTCAAGTTTCAATTCATAAGTCATCTCCCCAGGACACTCCCTATTTCTTTCCAGGTAAACGTCAACATTCCTTCTTTGGATTCTCATAGCACTTTGTTTTATCTCAACTTGTTTTATTTGTATATTTCAAGGTGTATTAGATAGTTTTCTGCAAGACCTTTGTGGGAAAGGGATATGTCTTATTCATCTACATAAATCCAAGGCCTTGCACCATGCTTGGCACACAGCATACATACAAAAAATGAATATGCATAAAGGAATAAATAAATGAAAGAATAAGTGGGTTTATCAGTTAATGTTACATAATTAAATTCAATCCCTTTCGGTTTATGAATGGCTAGATAGATCCAGACCTTCTCCTAAATTATCATTTCAGTATCTTTGCCACTTTTATTTCAAAAAGAAAAGCAGACCATTTATTAACATTAGCCTTTTATATCCTCTTGCTAGGATTTTCTAATAAGATGGTTCAGGGCATTTTACTTGGCAAAATAAAGCTTAGCTGATCATAGATTAAAACATAAACTATGTGACATAAAATGGCATAAAGCCACTGTCACTCACTCTTCTGGAATGCATTAGTGCATTACTATTTTTTTTAGAGTCCTGTCCTGAGTTAAGGTTTAAGAGAAATTAGAGCAGACGACTTCAGGTTTCCATTCCCCTCCCTTCGCTGGTAACCTGCTTCTGAACTTCCAACCCAGCAGAAGCAGTGAACCAGGGCCACCTTCTACCTTTCCCATTGTATAAAATTATATATTTTTCAACATACATATAAATAAAATCACCACTTAAAGGCTTCCTTAAAAATGAAAGCTTCACAAATCTGAGTTTCAAATTTCCCTTTCACTATTTCCCCTTCATTTAATTTAATTCATCATTGTATTTAGGTGTTACGTGCCTAGTTACGTGCCCAACAACCAGCTAGATATAAAACAGGGAAAAGCCCTCATACCCCCATGTAGTCAAAAGGGTAGAAACAAGAAAACTGATTATCACAACTTAGTATAAAGAATACTATGATCAGGAAAAATGATGAGCCAAGGTTGGAAATGTCAGAGGGGAAAATACTGCAAACTCAAAAGGCTGAGATGTGCAGAAAAACAAGTTCAAGCCTCGTCGGTATCCATCGGAGATTGATTCCAGGACCTTCGAGGATACCAAAATCAACAGATGCTCAAGTCCCTTATATAAGATGATGCAGGGCTTGCACATGACAGAGGTACATCCCTCCCATACTTTAAATCAGGAGTGTTATACCAGCGGCCTTGTGGGTGACTGTCTGAGGATTTTTTTTTGCTTACCTATTGTGTCGGATATCACAAAAAAGTATACATTGACCTTTTTGTGCTAATCAGCTTTCATTAGTGTTTGTGTATTTAATGTGTGGCCTAAGACAACTCATATTTTTCCAATGTGCAGCAGAGGAAAAAAAGTTGGACACCCCTGATTTAAATCATCTTCTATATTGCTTATTATACTTAATACAATGAAAATAAATAAGTAAATAGGTTTATGCTGTATTGTTTTTATCTGCTTTGGTAATGTATATTTTTAATCTTTAGTTGGTTGAATCTGAGCGTGGAACCCTTAGATATGAAAGACCAACTGTGTTAAACACAAATCTCCTGGGAAAGGGGAAATAAGATGAGACAGGGGAGAAAGGAAAAAAATTAAATATATTTGTATTTGATCATTTCCCAAATGTCATACTTTATTATACATATAATGCAAAGTATTCATTTTGAAACTCATATTTAAGTTTTAATGATGGAGAAGTAGTATATATCTGACTAAACCTCTGAAAGACAACAATTATACCTTCCAACAAAATTTTTTGAAAAGTAAAAAAAAAAAAAAAAAAAAAACACCCTATCAGAAGAACACCAGAAGGCAACAATAAGCATGCAGAAGTTATAGATTAAATCCCTGAAAATACCAAAACTACATGGTCCCATTTCCATGGTTTTTCCCCTGGAAGCACTTTCCAGTCCACATATAATATAGAGTAAAGAGAACTCATGCAGAAAGGAATTGGAAGCATTGTGGGAATTGGAAGTCGGTGCATAGAGTTCAACTCCCAGAATAGTAGGAATGCAAGGGGGAAAACCCGAAAAAGGGGTAAGTCCCCAAAGTCTATGTAGAAATTCTATCAAAATTCTTGACTGTTCCCTGAACTGTGTATAATCAAGAACAGCTCCAAAGAGCTCAGAAAAAGAGAGCTGGAGTCTGAAAGAACTCAGCAAGAATTTATTTACTGCACCACGGGAGAGACAAATTTTGCAGTGTGAATTCTACCAAATTAGAGGGGCTTAGGAAACATTAAGGGCTTTCCAAGAATGTGTTATAACAAACATAAAACAAGCCAGTAACAATATCAAATAGTCTAACCACATGCAATTAGAGTCTCAAAAAGAAAAGAGGCAGAAAATACGTTAAATTATGGCTGAAAATTTTTCACATTTGGTGGAAAAAAATCAACTTACAGGTACCCACACACTCAGAAACTACTCATACATCTAACAATATGGATGACCCTTAAAAACATCATGTTGGGGAAAAGAGGGCTGACATAGAATGTATATGCTGTATGACTATTTACATGAAGTTCTAGAATAGGCAAAACTAATCTATTTTGACAAAAAGCATAACAATGTTATAATAATGGGGAGAATAGAAACAGGAATGAAAGAACTTTCCAGGGTGATGGATATGTTGTTTGTCCTAATTGTAATAATGGTTACACAGAAATATATATTTACCCAAACTCATTAAATCATATATATACTTAATATCCATGCATTTTGCTGTATGAAAATTCCACCTCGATTAAAAAAAAAATAACATAAAAAAACTCATTTTTATCAAATTCACTTCTATACTAAAATTATGAATATAGACAATCCTGAATGCTGAAAGCAGAATCTGAGACAACAGGGAGGAAATGTTGTCTTGCTGTAAGTTATCAGATAATGAAAAGTTTGTCCACTTTGGATGTTGTATCTTTCATTAGAGTACATGACAGTTTCTACCAAGCAAGTTTTTTTAAATAATTAAGAGTATCTTTCCAAACATCTCTGAAATAACTCAACACTTTGAGAATTCTTTACACTGTCTCTTAGTAATACATTTTAAAATCTCAACTATAGCATGACAGCTGCTGTCTAACAGAACACGGTGGCTTCTGGAGTTGAAATAAATCTGCTTCCCTTTGAAAGGACAGCACTCATGATGCTTTACAATCACTGCATCTCCCAACTAGGCTTGCCCTATAAGTAACCTCTGATGAACTGAGTGTCTCTCAGCAATGCTGATCAACTGGGGACTGAATAAAATGTCTTCTCAAAATAGAGAACTAAAGCCATATTCTAAAAATTACATACAGCTGGCATAGCACATGCAGTATTCTTAATAACTGCTTTCTCCAAATGGTCAAACTTGGACCATTCTTGCTAGAGCTACTGCAGTCAAGCTTAGGCTTAAGATCTTCATGGTCTTTCAAGGCAGTGGCTGAACTTACAGCATCTTATCTAATCCTTGAAACTCTTTACATCTATTGCTGCCTCATTACCATAATCAAATCCAACCCTAATATGAGGCCATGGAAAAGAGTAAGTGTAATTAGGACCTACTGAGGTCCAGATGGGCCCCTGGTCATTTCAGCAAATTGATAGGTAAAGACTGAGAGTCAGTCGTACACCCTTGAGTACCCAAGACAAGTATCCCAGAATTTTGCCCACTCCATCCAGTCAGTATTGAATTTCCTTGATTTCAGTCAAAACCCTGGAAACTTACACAGGTATTTGCCAAAACTAAGCATAAGGGAAGCGCTGAGAATAAGGGAAAATGAGGCACATCCATATGCACTATCACGGCAGCATCTTTGCCCCACTTTTAACACCTGAAACTGAACTGCACCCACCGTAACTGGACCTCTGTTCTTCTAAATTTTCAGCCTGAACTCTTAGGCTAACTGTACATTAAATGCAAGAATATGTGGAGGAGAAACAAACACACATAATCAGAACCACAAGTGCTCATTTTTCTTCTTATCTTCTTTATTCTCATTTCTAAATGGAGATCTGAAATGTTTGTCTAAAAGACCAAGGTGATAGGAGAGGTCCTTAAATTTCTGTGTCTCTCTACACTCTTATAAGTCTATCATAGTGTTTCTCATATATCTTTAAACATATTAGCATGAACTTATATAACAGAATGTCAAGTGAGATTATTTTATCCTGGAATCCAGGCTAATGCCCAAGTAGAGAACAACAAATACTAAATACCTCACTTTGCAAATAGACCCCACCCCCAGTAGATAAGCTACTCACATCCCCCCAGGGATTATGGAGCAGCATCAGGGCAGAACAGCCTCAGCCAAGAAGCAAATATTCTCACTCCCAGAAATGTCAAAAGAAGCCTGAGGAGAAATAAATCACCAGCCTTGTAGGGCATGCAGTGCCTATCGTGAAAGGGGACTATTTCCTTCCTTCTCTACTGAAGACAGGAGGGAGATGCATTCTCTCACATTCCCAAGCTAGGTAGAAGACTCTAAGAGAAGGCAATTGAGAAATCTGTGAAGAAAGAAAGGAAACTGGCATCTCCTTCTATGACTGGAAACTTGTGGAAACCTCCCGATCACTGTGCTATTTCCTATTTAAACATTGGAGTCCTTTATTGTCATAAAACATCCATAACATAAAACTGCCATCTTAACCATTTTTAAGTATGTTGTTCTGTGGCAATAAATACATTCACATTGTTCTGCAACCATCACCACACTCAATCTCCAGTCATATTTAAAGATCAATATTTGGGCTCAGCGCCCGGAACACAGTGGTTACAGCAACGTACACATGCACTGAGGCTGACGGGTTCAAACCCAGCCTGGACCAGCTAAAACAACAATGACAACTGTAACAAAAAATAGCCAGGCGTTGTGGTGGGCACGTATAGTCCCAGCTACTTGGGAGGCTGAAGCAAGAGAACTGCTTAAGCCCAAGAGTTTGAGATTGCTGTGAGCTGTAACTCCGTGGTACTCTACCAAGGGCAACATAGTGAGACTCTGTCTCAAAAAAAAAAAAAAAAAAAATCAATACTTGCGGAATAAGATGAGCTTGGGAGAGGGTTCTGCGAGGTAGATAATGGACGTCGTTTACAGTTCCTGTACCCCAGAACAGGACCTCGGCTTAGAAAGCCAAGCTTTGAACTAAAGTTAAAAATGTCTAAATAGATAGACTTATTCTTAAATATTGCTATTGGGCTGCTCTAATAAAAATAACCAGAAAATTATTCAATCTCCATTAAAATACTTAAGGAGTGGAGGGACACAGCAGTTCCCTCCTGTAATCCTAGCACTCTGGGAGGCCAAGGCAGGTGGATTGCCTGAGCTTAGGAGTTTGAGACCAACCTGAGTGAGAGTGAGACCCCATCTCTAAAAAAAAAAAAAAAATATTGTGCTCACTTCAGCAGTACATATACTAAAATTGGAATGATACAGAGTAGATTAGCATGGCCCCTGTGCCAGGATGACATGCAAATTCATGAAGTGTTCCATATTTTAAAAAAAAGAAATTTAGCCAGGCATTGTGGTAGGCTCCTGTAGTGCCAGCTACCTGGGAGGCTGAGGCAAGTGAATCGCTTGAGCCTAAGAGTTTGAGGTTACTGTGAACTATGACACCATGGCACTCAACCCCAGGGTAACTGAGTAATGCCTTACCTCAAAAAAAAAAAAAGAAAGAAAAAAGAAATTTAAGGAGTGATTATCCAATAGAAACAGGAATCTTGATAGAGTATATTATAAAAAAAATCAAGAATTTATATTTGTACTCCAATAAGACACAATTCCTCAACAAACATGTTACCCATATGACAGAATATGTGCCGGATAAGTGAAAGATAAAACTGGAGAAGGACAACCATGACTAAGAAGTAAACAGTGCTGTGTACCAATCTAAGGCAACAGAAAGCCTCTGAAGGATTTTAAGTGAATCATCATGTCAGAATGACAGTTATGTAGATCATTGCAAAGGAAGGATAAGACAGAAGTAGAACTAATTAAAAGTGGGAGGTTTTCATCTTAGTAAGAAATGATAAAGACCTGAGCCACAAAATTCACCTTTTAAATAGGAGGAAAACTTCAGGAGGAAATAGAAATAACAGTTATTTGAGAACAAATTAGAATTTGGAGTTTACAGAGATATGTGGTCTAAGGAAAAGTCTAGAGTTCGGGGTTGGATGAGTGGTAATAGTGATCCATCCTGTGACCAAACACAAAAGATACAGAACAAAGAGAAAGTTGATGACCATATGCTGTATGAGTATAGGAATATATATAGCTTGGTTTTCAAGAGAAAGTAGAGAAATATAAAGGAGTAGATAGCATAGTCCTTAGCTTTAGCAGAAAACTTTGCAAACCTGGATAAAAATATAAATATCCAGGTACAAGAAAGTAAAAGGTGTCCACTCAGATTCAATCCAAATAAGACTACTCTTAGATGTATTACAACCAAATTTTCAAAGATCAAAGACAGAAGATCCTAAATAAGCAAGAGCAATGAAGCAAATGTAAGGAAGTTCTAATATGTCTAACAGGTGTCTTCTAAACAAAAATCTTACAGCCCAAGAGAGAATGGCATGAACTATTCAAAGTTTGCAAGGAAAAAATAATAATAATAAAACTGTCAGTCAAGAATTTTATACCCAGCAAAGCTATCTTTCAAAACCAGACCTGCCTTACTAGAAAAACTAAAGGGAGTTCTTTTATCTGAAAGAAAAGGACATTAACAAGTATATAATAACACTTGAAAGTATGAAATTCATCAATAAAAATCACTACATACCTAAATTCAGAGTACTCTAATGTTGTAATGACAGTGTGAAAATTAATTTATACATATTATATAATATACTAATGATATTATATAAATAATAGCATTACTATGAAGGTTAAAAGAGAAAGCTATTAAAATATTGATAACTATAATAATTTTTTAAGTGATATGCATTATACAAAGATGTAAATTGTGCCAGCAAAAATTCAAAAAGGGGAAGATAAAGTAAAAATTTAGAGAGTTTTGTGCAATCAAATTTAAGTTGTTATTAGCATAAAATATTAAATAAACACTTATAGCCATATCTTCCATAAGCTTCAAGGTAATCACACAGCAAAAACCTATAATAGATATTAAAAATTTTTTTTAAAAACCATTCCTTTGTGGTTAAGTGATTTTCTGTTCTCATTGTTTTGATTCAGAAGAGAAAATCACTTAACCACAAAGAAAGGAAGGCAGGAGGGAGGGAGGGAGAAAAGAACTACTAGAAAATAATTTTTTTAATGGTAGTAGAAAGTCTTTACCTATCAACAATTATCTTAAATGTAAATGGATCAAATTCACCAATTAAAAACATCAGAGTGGTTAAATGGACTTTTTTTAAAAAGACACAATTTTACACTACCTACAAGAGAGTCACTTCACTTTTAAAGAACATAGACTGAAAAATGAAGAAATTCAAATGGAAACCAAAAAAAAGCAAAAGTAACTATAAACCTAGACATTTCTCAAAAGAAGACATATAAATGATACAAATGGCCAACAGGTATAGGAGACAATGCTCAACATCATTAATTATCATGAAATGCAAACCAAAATCACAATGAGAAAGCACCTTACTTTTGTTAGAATGTCTATTATCAAAAAGATTGGAGATAACAAGTGTTTGTGAGGCTGTGAAGAAAAAGGAACTCTTGCACACTGTTGATAGTAAAGCAAATTAGAATAGCCATTATGGAAAACAATATGAAGGTTCCTCAAAAAACTTGAAAATAAAAATGCATATAATTTAGCAACCGCTCTATTGGGGGGTATAGACATACATCCATAGGAAGTGAAATTAGTATGTTGAAGATGTATTTTCACTCCCATGTTTATGGCAGCACTATTCTTAAGAGTAAAAATAATGGAATCAACCAAAGTGTCCAAGTAGATAAAGAAAATGTGGTATATATACCCAATGGAATACTGTTTAGTTATACATGTAAAAAAGGAAGAAAACCCTGTCATTTGCAACAACGTGAACGAACCTGGAGGACATTATGTTAAATAAAATAAGCCAGGCACAGAAAGACTAACATTATGCTATCTCTTTCACATGTAGAATCTTAAAAAGTTGATCTCCTAGAAGTAGAGAGTAGGGTGGTGGTCACCCAGGTGGCTGTGATGGCTGCGGTGCATTAGTCCATTAGCATTGCTATAAAGGAAATACTTGAGGCTGGGTATGTGGCTCACAGTTCTACAGGCTGTACAAAAAGCATGGCGCCAACATCTGCATCTGGAGAGGACTTAGGGGAGCTTCCACTAAGGTGGAAGGTGAAGCAGAGCAGGCATGTCACATCTGAGAGGCAGACTAAGAGAGGAATGAGGTGGTACTGGGCTCTTTGAAATAACCTGCTCTCTCTCATATGAAATAAAACTCTGAGAAATCACACTATTGTGGGGTGGGCACCAAGCCATTCACAATGCATCTTCCCTCAAGACCCAAACACCTCCCACCAGGACTCACAGTCAAAACAGGGGATCAAATTTCAACATGAAATTTGGAGGGACCAAACATCCAAGCTGGTGGAGTGGAGAGGAGGGTTTAGGAAGATGTTGGTCAAAGGATACATGATTACTGTGAGACTGGAGGAATAAGCTCCAGTGATTGAAAATACAGGTGAGGGACTTTACCTAAAAATGCAATCAATGTAACCTGGTTCTTTGTATCCTCAATGAATCCCCAACAATACAAAAATAATAATAATAAATAAAATAAAAATACAGCATGGTGACTATAGTTAACAACAATATAGTGCCATAGTGCTAACAATATTTTTGAAAAAATACCGAGAGAATAGACATTAAGTGTTTTGTTAATTATAACATTGGTTAATTAGCTAGATTTAACCATCCCACTATGTATGTAATAATCCTGCATCATTTTACAATCAGAATACATTCTGATAAAGGCAATGTCGGGTGATTTCATCACTGAGTGAACATCACACAGTGTTATTACACAGACCCAGATGGTGTAGCCTACTACACACATGGGTTATATGGTATAACCTACTGCACATGGGTTATGACCCTATAGAGCATATTCCTGTACTGAATACACTGGGCATATTTAAAATAGTGGTAAATATTTGTATATCTAAACATAGAAAAGGTAGTGTATTATGCTACAACATTATGATGGCTATAAACATCACCAGGCAACAGGAATTTTTCAACTCCATTTTAATCTAATGAGACCACTGTCTACATGGTCTACCCACCATCGCATGTGTGGTCCTTCCTTGACTGAAACATGAGTATGTGGCCCATGACTATACTTCAAAAATATGATGTTATATATGATAGATGCATATAATTTTATATGTCAAATAAATCTGAAAAATAAATAAAGCTGAGTATTGGCAATACCAACCATACAGCTATAGGAGATGAGTATCTCCTTGAATGCTGTCGTAGAAATTCTTTGGCATTCTTGACACTTCAGAACTGGAGAATTGCCCTGAGTCTGTCTTTTTTTTCATTTATACAAAGTTTTAGTGTGGTCAAAGATACGATCCCAGAAAAGGATGTAACAAGTAAGAAGGGGATGGGAGACAGAGAAAGAAAGATTAAAAACAAGAATATGCTCTACTGAACTGACCATGGCTTCTTAACCAGTGCCATCAAATTACTCCATGTTATTAAGTGGCTTCTTTGGATACAACAACTATCTTTCTTTCAGGACAGACCCATAGAAAAGGGGAATAATTAATCTGATAGTTTCCTCTGATCTATTGCCTACTTGTGGTGGACACACTTTAAGGTGACCCCAAGGAGTCAATTCTTTATATCAACCTCCTCCTGGAATACAAATGGAACCTGTGTCTTGCTTTTAACTACAGGTGGAGGATGTCACTTAATGGGTTAGATTATACTATTTGGCAAAAGTGATGGCAAGTCACTCCCATCATAAAGTGAGGTTGTAAACATAACCATAAAGGTAATAATGTTTCATTACATACGACTTTTTCTCTGTAGATTATAGAAACACATTTTGCTTATGACTTTAAAGAAACAAATAGTCATATTATAAACTGCTTATGGAAAGAAACATCTGGTAGGGGAATGAAGACAGAACCAGAGTGAGGCCTCTAGTCAATGGCCCATAGGAAGAAGGACTCTCATAAGTACAGTTGCAAGGGAATAAATTCTGCCAATAGCCTGAAAGAGCTTGGAAGTAGATTCTTCCCTAGCCAAGCCTGCATGTGCGAGTCCAATACAAATGACATCTTGATTGCAGCTTTGTGAGAACCTGAGCAGAGGACTTAGCTAAACTATGTCCAGACTCATGAACACATTGTAAATGTAAAAACTAGATTTGTCTTTCTTTAAACTACTAAGTTTCTGATCATTTATTATTCAGCAATAAATGAACTACTATAACATTAAAAATGAAAAAGAAAAATTAAATCTTGGGTCAACAGTAACATTAGTATAAGACTTCCATACTGAGCAAGAGAATGAAATAGTGCCAGGTCAGAAGCATCACTTGGCTTCTAGCGTGAGTAAATTAGTAATTTCTCTCCTGAAGAATAACATCTATAATTCCCAACTTAAACCCATAGGATCCCCATACGTTTAGACCAAAAATCAAAATTCTAAACAAAATTTAGCAAGCCAGGTTCATAAATATTTATAAAAGAATACATACAACTAGGCAGAAGATCAACAAGGAAATAGACTTGAATGACATTACAAATCAGCAAGATTTATAAACACTCTAAACCAACAGACATCCCCAAACAGCAGAATTGCATATTCTTTTGAAGTGCACACAGAACATTCTACAAAATAAGACCGTATGCTCGGCAATAAAACAAATCTCAATAAATATATAGGAAGCAAAATCATACAAAATATACATTAGGATTATAATGAGGAAAATTAAGAAATTTGTAAGAGAAGGACATTTAGAAAATTCACAATTATGCAGTAATTAAACAACACACTTCTTTAAAAATAAAATGAAATCACAAGAGAAGTTAGAAAATACTCTGAGATGAATAAAAATAAAAACATACCAAAATGTTTAGGATGTAGCTAAAGCAGTTTTTGGACCTGTATAATTTTGATGTTTTGTGACCAGAACAACAAGTTCCAGCTACAAATACCCAACCGGTTTACACTAACACCAAGGCCTAGCTGATAGTACCAGGACATGCCATTCATATTTAAAGATTAGAGATACCAAATAGTCAAAGAAAAAATAATATTTGATAAAAATCAGTATCAAGCCATTTTTTAAATTAATAAAATAATGTTGTATGAAAGTTGCATGGTGCAGTGCCGCAGAGATTAAGACCTGCAATGAAATTGTATGGTGAATAAGGAAGGCTGTAGCTCTCTCATGGCATACAGCAACTTTATTTCTTCCACCAGAGCTTATATAGGCAATACTACACACAACTAATCAATAAACATATGACTTAAACTTTATCCCCAGACCTCTCACTGCCTGGAGCCTAAGGGTCTATGGATTAACTGATAACCACTCCACTAACATTATATAAAGCTATTCTTACACTAAGTTATGAAAAAAAAATCCACAAAACAAGGCTCTGGGGGAATAAGCTGTTTCAATGCTTGACCTTTTTTTTTTTTTTTTTGAGACAGAGCCTCAAGCTGTCACCCTGGATAGAGTGCCGTGGCATCACAGCTCACAGCACCCTCCAATTCCTGGGTTCAAGCGAGTCTCTTGCCTCTGCCTCCCAAGTAGCTGGGACTACAGGTGCCCGCCACAATGCCCAGCCATTTTTTGGTTGCAGCCGTCATTGTTGTTTGGCAGGCCCGGGCTGGATTCGAACCCACCAGCTCAGCTGTACGTGGCTGGTGCCTTAGCCCACTGAGCCACAGGCGCCAAGCCTGAATGCTTGACTTTTAACAGACCATCTGGAGGCAGTCATTCATCTTTAGGGAGTAGTCTGGAAATTCCTGAGATATACAGGTAACTGCCTGCAGGCCTGCCCCCATGAAGCCAGGCCTTTAATCCCTTCTATGTGACCAGGCCTTTAGCCACATATGGAGTTCTATCCAGGTTTTTTTTTTCCTTTCTAACTCACAAAAGACTTCAAACTTGCTTTTACAAAATGGAACCATTTAAAGGCTTATTTATAGGCTTTCTGCCTACAAACTAAGATTGGAAAGTAACTTCCTTATTCTGTAAAAGAGTAACTCTATCAGTTTCCTTTTGCTGTTAAAACAAATTACCAGAAATCTAGTGGCATGAAACAGCACAGATGTATTATCTTGTGGTTGGAATTCTAATACAGGTCTCACTGGGCTAGAATCAAGGGGTCAGCAGGTAGCTGAACCTTGTGGCGGGCACCTGTAGTCCCAGCTACTTGGGAAGCTGAGGCAAGAGAATCACTTAAGCTCAAAAGTTTGAGGTTGCAGTGAGCTGTGATGCATGGCACTCTACTGAGGGCAAATTAGTGAGATTCTGTCTCCAAAATAAAACAAAACAAGAGGTCAGCAGGACTGTATTCTTTCTAGATCAGCAGTTCTCAACATGTGGGTTGTGACCCACAGGAACTGTATTAAAGGCTTGCAGCATTAGGAAGGTTGAGAACCACTGTTCTAGATGCTCTAGAAGAGAATCTGTCTCTTGTCTTTTCCAGCTTCTAGAGACCACCCACATCCCTTACTCAAGGCCCACTTCTTCCTTCATCCTCAAAGCCAGCAAAAGAGGTTGAGTCTTTCCTATGCTGCCTTCACTCTTGTTTTCCCTCACCTGCCTCCCTCTTCTACTTATAAGGACCCTTGTAATCACATAAAGCCTCTACAGATCATCCAGCTTGATCTCCCCATCCCAAGGTCACCTGATTAGCAACCTCAATTCCCCTTTATATGTAACTTATCATATCCACAGGCTCCAGGAATTAGGATATGAACATGTTGGTGGGGTTGGGCATTATTCTGACTATCACAACATGGAAAAATGATGACAGCCTATTTCAGAAGCTTTTCTTTTGAAATAAGGACTAACAAGAATGTCGACAGCCACTGCTTCTGCTGAACACTAGAATACAAGTTTTTAATTATAAATACACTGTTCCTTGTACTATACCATCTTGTCATTACTAGTTTCTAAAATGCAAGCAATTGTCTTATTAAAGACAATCTGCTCAGAGGTTACACACAAACCTGCAAACACACATCTTCAGAAAGAGCTAAATAGGGTTAGCAAACGCATGGCACCAGGCCTCTGCCAGACTCATGGGCCCATGGTGGGTATTATTCATATAGCACTACACTCTCTCTCACAGGAACAAAAACACAGCATCTTCCTTAATATATAATTTGCAGCAACCACAACCGGTGGATAACACTTGGCACATGAAACAAAATCTATTTGCCAATCCTTATCTAGACAATTAAAACCTGATATATAAAAAGATGAGAACAGTCAGCTCCTTTTGTTCTAAACCACACATAACAAAGTGGAAGTGGGAAGTTTTACACCCAGAAGATTTAATTTCCTAAAGATACCACAGACCTTTAAACTAGTATTTAATAAACCTCTAAGGGCAGTGGAACAATTTTCCCTAGATTCATTTTATTCTTGATACAAAAAGAGCAGCCCATAATTAGCAGCACAGTCTGCTTAAACTAGCATCTTTTTCTTAGTGCCTCAGGATAAGACACCAGGCTCAGGATTAGACACTAGGGTAAAGGTATTGCAAGAATAGTTTATTAAAGTAACCAACTACCACAAGATGCCAACAACTCAAATACTCATTTTCATTCATAAAACAAATTGAAAAGTTCAGGAAAATATAAATTATTTCTCAAAACAACTGTCAAATCAGATTAGAAAAACTAAGTGTTTTTAATTTATAAATCATCTAAACCTCTCTAAGCCATTGGAAAGTATCCAAAGTAGAAATAATAACAGTATAGTTCCTAGAAGCCCATTTCCCTTACATCTGTATAATTCCTTTCTGAGGACCTGAATCTACCATGTGGATTTATGATAATAGGAACTACTTCATTATCCAACTTTGTAGTAAGGTTTTTAAATGGTAACTGTCCCCTCAAATATCTGCTCTTCTACTTTAAGATGAAATTGTTATTTACTGAGTGTTAAATACTGTTCTCTTCAGGGGGGAAACCCCACAGAGGGTCCTCTGATGCACTTTTATACATAGAACATTACCTACCACTGAGGAGAAGAAAAAGATTCCATTTCTGAAATTACTCATCAGAGGTTAGCTTTCATAACAAACCACCTTACCCCAATGTAAGAAAGTCTCTAAATAGGGCTGATAAAATTTTTAAATTCCTATTGCTGAGTTTAGTAGGTAGAATTTTTAAACAACCATAGAGAGTTTCTTGGGCAATTTTTAAGGTCAGGGGAAAATGAGATATAATCATGGCAGTCAGACTAACCATTTTTTAGATCTGTAAATTTGTCACTCCTTTTCATTAAGCCATTCTGTTGCTAGCCATCACATTTAGGGGGGGGAAACTACATTCTGCAGCATAACTATCAGGCCCTGCATGAGCTGGCTCCATCCTGCTCCTCTCTCTAACCACCTGTCTTAGTCGATGTAGTGTTGCTAGAAAGCCACACATGTGGCTGGGCAATTTATACAGAAAGGAGGCTTATCTGGCGTACAGTTCCACAGGCTGTACAAAAAATACAGCACCAGCATCTGCTCTGGTGAGGGCCTAGGCTGCTTCCACTCACAGAAGGGGAGAGAGAGCCTGTGTGTGCAGAGATCACTTGGTGAAAGGGGAAGCGAGAGGAAGAGGAGGGAGGAGCCAGACACCTTCTAACAACTACCTCTTACCAGAACTACCAGAGGAGGAGCCAGACACCTTCTAACAACTACCTCTTACCAGAACTACCAGAACAAACACTCACTCTGTGCCCTCCCAGAGGACATTAACCTCTACCTTCTTGACCCAAACAACTCCCACTAAGCCCCACCTCCGATATTGGGGATCAAATTTCAACCTGAACTTTGGAGGTGACAAACAGGCAGAGCACAGCGATCACCTATCACTGATCCTTCTCACACCAGCCTTTCTGCTGTCCCTTAAATAGGCCAAGGTCACTCATGCCTCAGGGCCCTTGCATTTGCAACATTCTTTATTCCAAAAATGGTTATCCCTGAGATCCTTATGTGGTTTGTATCATTTGGGTCTCCAGTCAAACATCACTAACAGAGGCTCTTCCTGATGGGCCTAGCTAAGAGAATCCTCTCTATCGTCTTTCTAACTTTAACTGAGATTACTCACACTGGCTTATTCCTTCTGTCCTGCTAAAACATAGTTGAGGAGGGTAAGGAGGAACCAGACACCAGAACACCTCCTGGTACTCAAGTGAATTCTAAATAAATGTGTGTTAAGTACTTAAAGTAAATGCCATTTCAATAGAAAAAACAAAAAACAAAAAAGGCTGGTGGCTTCTGCAAACATGCATGCTTTGTAGGTCAGCTCCCTAGTCCTTAAATTAGTTTCTAACCCTGTAAGATCACATCAGCTCCTCTCTGTCTCCACATCCACTGGGGTAGGTGACCCCATAAGTCCTCTGGGAAACAGTCAAGGCTCCTTTACTGTGGTATATTTGAATTCTGACGTCGTAAGAACACCCCTCTCCAAAAAGTAATTGTGAATTAAATAGGAAAAGACAAAGAAAGACAAGGCAAAATATAAATGTAGGGTTTTAGGCATGTTTGAATGTTACTACTTATTATAAAAGCTTTCCTTCTTTTTTCAAAAATAATACTTCCATATAGAATATCTGGACAATGCATTTGCCAACAGAAGAAAATAAAAATTAACCATGCTTCCCTCAAGCAGAAACCCACTGTTAAAATTTTGGCATGATATATTAATACCTTTGTTTTCTATTTGTGCACATTTAAACTTAAAAAAAAATATTTAGGTCTTGCTATGTATCCATCATTGTATGCTTCTTTAAAATATAGTGAGTATTTAATGTCACTAACTATCCATCCACAGCTCAATTTTAATCACTTTATTCAACAAATATCTACTGAGCTTTCATGAATTATTATTTTTCAAGAAAGTAGGTGAGGTTCCCTGGTATCAAATACTTTTACTGCAGCCATCTCATGGAGAAATAGAAACTTTGGGGCCATTGTTTTGGAGTGAAAAAGGAGAAGATCAAAATTTTGGAGAGCTAAAAATTATTTTTAGTTAAATTAAGAGTTCGAAGATGAGCTTGACAGAACACAGGATGAGTCAGCCCAGAATAGGAGCCTAGGATCAAAATGCTTACTGATTAAAATAGAATAGAATCATCGTTAAGATTGAAAGCAAGATAAAAAGTACATTAAAGAGAGAAAGAAGGAGGGCAGGCGAGGAGAGCAGGAGACACCCATAGAATGTTCTTGACTTGGGAAAACAGAGTCACTTGTCCAGAGCCGGGACCAACCACACCTGTGAGAGAGACCAGGTGCTAAACACGGCTAATAAAGGAAAATAACAATGCATGGGGCTTGAAAAAGAGAGGGACCTGCAGACTGTTACAGGTAGAGGGTAGCAAATACTCCAAAGAAAGTGTTAAATCTTGAGCCACCTGCTAAGTTCCTTCAATGAAATCCAGAGAACAAATGAGCAGAGCGGAAACTTCATCACTTGCCTTAAGCAGAGAGGATCAGCCTGAAGAGGAGATTGCCTTCCCACCTGGTGTTTAGCAGAGCTTCAGGTAAGCTAGAAAACTAGTTCTTGGAGGTGCTCAAGTTGGTTGGGGAAGAAAATGAGGAAGGAAGAAGGACACAAGAATGTGTATGAAAGGCAAATGTTCCCTGTTCTGCTCCCAGAAGGAGACAGCCTACGGATACGGTAAACCAGAGCACATTCTGTGGGTCTGAATATCAAGGCAAGGGGGGAAAAAGCAGTTTAAGCAAGTTTGGAAGACGTTTAGGAAGAAAAATTGGGACTTTCGGCTTGGGGCTTGCAACTCTTGGTCACAAAGAATTGCAAAAGAATAAGTCTATGAGTTACGTTCAGGTAGCAGAAATGTCTTGATCCTTCACGTATGTGCCAGCAAACTGCATGGGACTATTCCTTCCATGCCCAGGTGAGATACACTTTTCTGACCCTTTCTCTGCGTATCCCACCAGCTGCTCCACGGCCTCCTGCCAGAGACAATCTCTCTCAACCCTGATGCCCACAGCCTTTATGTGAAACTTTCAAGAGTCCAAAATCTGGGTTGTACAAAATCATCTTGGAACATGTCATCTCTCCTCATCTTCACCCTGGAGTTCTTTGAGATTTAAATTCTTGTGTGATTCAGCGCTGAAATTCCCAGTGCTGCTGCAGACTGCACAGCTGCTCCGGCAGTGTCCCCTGAAGGACGACCTACAAGGCCCGTGTCTCTGACAGGCTAAAGCACAGACCCTACGCGGCTGCTCTGCGGGGTTCATGCAACGTCACTGTGGGCTCCCTGGTCTGGTTTCCACAGAGCATGAATAAACGAATCCTGGTTTTCTAGGCTTCTCTTCCCGCCGCTGACACCCCACACCTCGCTCAGTGCAGCGCCGGTCACGCTGCCATTCCCAGGCTCTGGCCTGGCCTGGCCGGTGGAGAGGCTCCGCGCCTTCCTAGTGTGAAGCCTGCTCTCTTTACTGGTGAAGTGGGGCTGATATTAGTGTCTACCACCTAAGGCTGTTTCGTGAAGATTAAAGAGTCACCTATAAACTTGTGGCCCAGCACCAGACTGGCTCCCCATCAGTGTTACTACAGTGACGGTTTCCTTTTTCAGTCAGTGCCACCCCCCTTTTACTGTCCGGATGCCTGGAAGCCCCCACAATGTTCCCAGCTGCAGATGATAAGACTATCTTTCTCTGACTTTGAATGCTGCGTTCTTCACCTGAGTTACTCAGGCAGCAGACATCATTATTCTGTCTTGTTTATTTACAGATCCCTCCTTCCTCCCGGAGACACAGGTAGGAATTCATGGGCAACCAGGTCAAGGACGAAGTGTGTCTGCATTCTGCAGCGCCCCTTCGACCTCACCTCAGAGGATGCATTCCCGGCCAGCGCTGCCTGACTCTGCTGTGGAGAGGATGCCTTACCCACCAGGCTTCTCAGTTCTTTATAGAAATAGACTTTGCTGATGACCCCAGTTTACAAAGCACAGCCACACATGTCTGAATCCCAAGTTTAGACTCCACCAGATCCCCTCCACCCCCGGTCAGTGCTCATGCATTCTGCATCCCCATATGCCTTGGAACCATAATAATGATTATATAGCACTTGGAGTATCACATGAACTGAACTACAATATGCAGAATGAAGCAAACAGGAAGAACTGAAAGCAAAAAATTTTGAGGTCACCTTGCCCTTCAAGTTCAAATGAATACGCCAGAATACCCATTTCTCCTCCTGCAGGAAAGCTAGTGGCCTTGCAGTCTCTCCAGATAGCCTAGTGGCATCTGGCTCCAAGTTTCTTTGCGCCCTCAGCTCATTCTGTTTTTGTGACATCTTACCCTGCAGCCCGTGGCATCCTTTCTGCACACCAGTCCCGGACACCACCCCCATCTCTTCACTCCCTAAAATAGCACCAGCACAGCGTGCAGACAGAGCAGAATGTGCACTAAAAATTTCAGATAATGGAAAGAGTTTATACCACGTCATAGACAATAATTAAAAATCAAATATTAGCTCTTATTACTAAAATATTTTGACCATCTTTCCACCCAGGGCCCTCCTTCCTGCAGCCCATCACATGGGGATCCTCCTCCTGCTCCCCTCTCAGACTGTTCAGCCCCCCCAACCCCTCGTAACTCTTTTGGCAGAGAAGTTCACCATCTATCTCACTGTTACACATTTCCCAGATCATAACCCCTCAGCATCAGGAGAAAAAAACACAAGGTCTCTCTTTACAAGGAACTCTACAGTTTGTTATCAAAATAACATTTATCTATGCTACTATAGTTGGCAAATAAGAATATATTGGGAAAGTCTATAAACTTAAGTCGTAATTCTTTGGAGGAAAAAAATCCCTTTAGTGCCACTGTGGCACCTTACAACAACCTTTAACCATGACTCCTGGTGATGGAGAACCCCCATCCAGAGTGAGGCACACTTCCGTGAACAATTCCGTGTGTAAGGAGATGTGCTGAAACAAGAGAGAATGCACACCTGGACAACAAAACATACGAATCCAAGCCACACAAAACAGCATGAAAGCCATTCTCGCTGAAATAAAACCCCATCTGTCCCACACAATCATTTCTCCCTTATTAAATAAGACGCCAAGTTACTTTCATCGCACTGGCATTTGGCCTATTCAAGAACAAGCATCAGAATCTCCCTGAGTTTTTTTCTGGATGGGAAGAGTGGTGATTACTGTTGTTTGTGGAACTTCTCCGTCAAAGCAGCTGAGCGAGTGATTGGCAACAGGCAGGCAGGAGGAAGGCAGAGCGGAGCACGCCGGTATCTATTGCACTCATTTGCCAGCTTAATGTAGGCTTGTCAATTATCTTGTCAGGCAGCAACTGATGTTGAATTTGAAAACAATAAATGTCATACAAAATATAAGTGATTTATATACAAGACAGACTATAAAAGCACTTAAAATCTGCAATGCAATAAAGTGAGATACACCAACAGATTGCATGTTTTGTGGTTATTACCACAGAGGAAAAAAAAAAGCAAAAAACAAAACAAAACAAGAACCCTTGAGAAAAGAAATAACTATCTGAGAGCAATCAGCTCCAAAGCATGAACCAGAAGGACTTCCCGCCTCACCCCTGGTCCAACTCTGAGAACATTCAGTCAATTGATCAATCTGACTAACTAATAATGCTTCAGTACTTTAAGTAACAAAAGCAATAACACTCAAATGAAAAGCTAGCCTGCTCCCCGCTGCACTTTGCAGCCTGATAATACGCCATCTGACAAAATGCAAAAGAACTTACTAAAGGCAAAGGGGGGGAAACAGAAAACTCAAGCTGGAAGCGACTGTGACAGGGTGATCTATTTTAAAACAGCCAATCTTCCATTTGTTTTTTTGAGTTTTGCCCTTTGGAATCACATTTTCGAATGGAAGCACTGAAATGTTTTGGTTTATTGCTAGATTTGTTACCAAGAACAAAACAAGTTCAGAGACAAGAAATCAGAAATTGGTCCCACACCTAGCTTCTTTTTTAGTTTTCATCCCCCTCTCTGCTATTGCATCATGGAGGCCGCTTTGATCTTGCACTTCTCTTACTTCCTGTCTGTTGACATGACTTTAATCTCTCTCTCTGCTTTTCCCTCTCACCTGCTCACAGCTTTGTTCTCAGTCTTCCTGTGTCAATTCTAACCTGTTTCCATGGCTGTTTTACCCTCTCGTTTGGCTTCTTGCACTTGGCTTACATATTTTATCCTTTCCGTCCTTCTTACACTTCCAAGCTGCCGGGGCTATTTCCTACTTTGACCTTACACCTGTAGTTCTTGTATTATCTTTACTACTTTTTAAAATCTTTATTGTCATTTTTTTCTACAGTACTGTCTTTTACTGCGGTTCCTTTAATTATATGTTCCTGTAACATTGCCCACAAGCTAACCACCAAATGTTCAGCGCACCAGTTCCAATTCATTGCTGCACAGATAAATCTCCCAGCCAAAACTCCTGCTCACCCCTTCTACCTTGACACTTCTGCACAAAGCCAGGCTACCTCAGCTTAGGCAGAAAGTGATCGTACATAATTAAACATAATACAGTACAACTCTAAATCATTTCAGCCTCTGACATAGAAACACTATATTCTTTATTTAGTGAAACAGAAACATAGAAGCTTTCACACAAAAGCAAAGTGCAGGGTCCAGCGACTATATCTGATCTAGTCTATCAATTATTGTTATCTTTCAAAACGTCACTGAATGGTAGCAAAATAAAATGAGAAAGCAAAATAGAGGACTTTCTTAGGAAAAGGAAACCTGGGAGACTCCAGCTGAAAGGTTCAATCTTGCTTTTTCGTTCTTCTCCAGCCAAGGTGCGATTGCAATCTTAGCCGGTTATGAGGCGGGAAAGTCTTCATCACAATTCTCTTTTTGTGCTTTTAGGTTAGGATAACTTAACAGACCACCATATCTGTACATTTAACAATTGAGCCACCATATCTCAGTATGTCTTAAGCTTTGTTGTTTTATTTAAAAAACTGAAAGCAGTCATTTTACCTAAAGAACACAGGAATGTCCTTAAATTGTTTAAGCCTGCTGCTCTGTTTGACAGATGCTGCTAAACTTTGACATCACCGATAAGGAAAACTACAAATATAAACGCTAGGATTACATATGGTAAGTGACTATCTCGCAAGCCCTAAATTGCTCCCTCACCCCAAGGGAGGTTTTGCTAAGAGGCATATTGACCCCTTTATGTATCCCTGAAATGCAGTCTTGATGACTTTATATTTAAACATGGCTAAGTACAAGTGACATCGTTCATGACTCCTGCTAGTTTATTTTCTAAAGCAGGATGATATCCCAAATATAAAAAGAGATAATTGCTATGCAAATAAAAATGAATAAAAGGCACTCGAGGTAAGCTCTGCAGCAGAGATAAACATCTTGAATACTTTAACCAAGGAAATTACATAAAGGTGGAAGGTGTGTCTGAAATCAAACAGCTGAGTTCAGAGTCCAATTCTATTGCTGCTTGCTGTGAGAACCTGGACAAGTTATTGAACTTCTATATTCCTTTTGTCTTTTGTTTTCATTTGGTAAAAAGGGATAATTCCAAATACAGTCATTCCTTAGTATCCAAGGAGGATTGGTTCCAGGAACCCCCACGACACCAAAATCTGTGAACATTCAAGTCTCTTATAGAAAGTGACCTCAGGTGGCGCCTGTGGCTCAAAGGAGTAAGGCACCAGCCCCATATGCTGGAGATGGCGGGTTCAAACCCAGCCCAGGCCAAAAACTGCAAAAAAAAGAAAGAAAGAAAGGAAGGAAGGAAGGAAGGAAGGAAGGAAGACAGAAAGGAAGAAAGAAAGAAAGAGAGAGAGAGAGAAAGAAAGAAAGAAAGAAAGAAACCTCATATTCACATACAACCTACACACATCTGCCTGTATACTTTAACTCTTCTCATATTACTTATACCTAACACAATGAAATTGTTTTGTGAGCAGTTACACCATATTGTTTAGGAAATCATGACAAGAAAAAAGTCTGAGCATGTTCAATCCATTGACACAACCATCTTTTTTTTTTTTTTTTTTTTTAATATTTTCAATTTGTGGTTGGTTGAAAGTACAAATGCCAAACCCATGGATATGGATGACGAACAATATCTTCAAAATGAAAAGCAGTAACATAAATAAAAAGGTTTAATAAATGATAGTTTTGTTTCTCTCTTCCAGAGATGCTACTGAGAACATTCATCTTACCAGGGCCCGTACTGACCCACTCTCCAGAATTCTAGGCTCTTTCTGTTCTTTAACCTATACACAATGTCTCCTGTCTCCTCAGGAACTGTGCACTGACTCTCCTGTGCCTCAAGGCTCATCACCAAGATCTTTTCAGGGCTAAGTCCTCATAAATCACCTCTCCACCCAAATCTTGCCCCTTTGGAAGAGAAATTGTCCATGCTCCAATCACTCCCTGTCCTATCACTATTTGACCATTTTTGTGGTCCTTACTGCCACATGAGCTCATCTTACCGTGTTAGTTTTCTTGTTCATTGACTGGTCTCTCAATACGCATAACACACACACACACACACACACACACACACACACACACACACACACACACACACACGTCTCCATAGCATGAAACATAAGAATTTGAAGGCCTCATTCACTGCCCGATCAGCACAGTGTTCAGACCCAACCCCAAACAAGGAGAGTGAATGAGAAGGTTATCATCTCAGAAAGGGCACTCTGGCCTCAGTGTGGAAAATGGACTGGTTTTGGAAAAGGGAAAATTATGCAGACAGTAAAAAGATAAGTGGTTTCTAGGAGATGGAGGGAAAGAGGGATGAACAGGAAGAGCACAGAGGGTTTTTAGGACAGTGAAAATACTTCATATAATACCATAATGGATAGCAGACACACGTCACTACACATTTCTCAAAACCCTTAGGATGTGCCTGTGGCTCAACGGGCTAAGGCACCAGCCACGTACACCTGAGCTGGCAGGTTCGAATCCAGCCCCGGGCCTGCCAAACAATAATGACGGCTGCAACCAAAAAATGGCCGGGCGTTGTGGCGGGCGCCTGTGGTCCCAGCTACTTGGGAGGCAGAGGCAAGAGACTCGCTTGAGCCCAGAAATTGGAGGTTGCTGTGAGATGCAATGCCACGGGACTCTATCCAGGGTGACAGCTTGAGGCTCTGTCTCAAAAAAAAAAAAAAAAAAACCCTTAGGATGTATAATACAACAGCAGACCCTAATGGACACTATGGACTTTGGTTGAGGAAGACGTGGCCATGTATGTTCATCTGTTGTAACAAATGTGCCACCGTGAAGGGGGGATGCTAATACTGGGGAAGGCTGTGTATGGTGGGGACAGGGGTACATAGGAACCCAGGAGAGTTTCTGCTCAATTTTGCTGTAAACCTAAAACTCTCTAAAAGGTATGGTCTATTTTTTAAATAAAGAAAAATAGATTGGAGAAGGAAAATGTCTAGACAAGGAAACAAGAAGAAGACTATTCTTCATAAGCAGACAAGGTACCCTAGAGATCTAAGGCAGAGTTAAGTAGACTCCCTTGGAGACCGGCTTTATATTCTAGCTTGTGAAAATGGCCCTTGCAGAGCAGAATGCTTGACACAACACAACACAGGGGTGGGGTCCCCTGGCAAGTAGCACAGCGGATCTCTTACCTACACTGATCTACCCGTCTTGCTTTTTATTACTTAAAAAATTGTGTTAGGGTGGTGCCTATGGATCAAAGGAGTAGGGCACCAGCCCCATATGCCAGAGGTGGCGGGTTCAAACCCAGCCCTAGCCAAAAACCACACACACAAAAAAAATTGTGTTAATTTGAGCAGTCACTTCCTATTTAAAAAGGCTCTTAATGAGTTTCCAGTCAATTAAATCACAAACATATGCCACATAACATATTGTCAAAATAGATTTTCTCCAGCTTACATTTTTTAAAAATCTTCATTGATTCCAGACCAACCTACTAGGCTACTGTGATCTTCTTGATTCCTCATTCATCCAGTATAATAACCGGCTGATCCATTCCTCTAAGATATGTGTTGTCTACAAACAGTAGAACCTCCATAATTAACCCCTTCCCTACATTGGCCACCTCCTTAAATTGACCTAATTTTCATAGACTAGATATGCACCCCATGTAGGTATCAGTACAGTAGATGTAGTTCCTTATGTTGACCACCTACATATTTTGACCAGTCTGTTACAATCCCTTGGTACCAAGCTCTTACATTTTAAAAGCATGTCTTGTGTGTATGTGTGTGCATTTTGTTTTAGGGGGGTTATGGTTTGTATTTTTTTTAGACAGAGTCTCACTCTGTCACGCTGGGTAGAGTGCCAAGGCTCATAGCAACCTCAAATTCTTGGCCTCAAGCGACCCTCCTGCCTCAGCCTCCCAAGTAGCTGGGACTATAAGCATTCACCACCATGGCTGTCTAGTTTTTCTATTTTTAGTAGAGATGGGGTCTCACTCTTACTCAGGCTAGTCTCAAATTCCTGACCTCATGCAATTCACTTGCCTCAGCCTCCCAGAGTGTTCAGATTACAGGCGTGAGCCACGGAACCCAGCTTCATGTCTTGTATATTTTTATCCCATTGCAGAAAATTATTCTTTACAAGCAAGTGGAGATCATGGGGACTTTCTGAACATAGCAAATTTCTTTCACCTCTCATTCCAAGCTGTCTTTTACATACTAAATTCCAGTACAAGGAAGAGGCTGTCAAGGAATGTCTATATTTCTTTATGAAAATGTTTTATTAAAACATGGCCCAGTGCCATCCAAGAGGTCACCATCCTACAAACCTAGAGAATCCATCCATTTTAATATCAACAGATTAATCAAATCTCTATGCTTTTAGTTATCAAATATCATTTCTCTATCCTGAGACAACTCTTTGAAATGGGTGGCTATGTTGACACTAAGATTATGGTGCTTTTAGCAGACAAGAGGCACAGAAAAGAAAGAGAAAAAAAAAGATTATAGGATTATAGTGCCAACTGTCTGCATGCCAGGCTCCATTGTAGCTAAATACCACACTGATTAAAAGCGATACAGATCCCACCTTCATGGAGCCTACAATCAAAAGGCATATGATTCTAGTGACACTTGAATTCTGACCCTTTTTATCAATTTCAGATCATTCTTCAAGGATTTTCAGGTTAGGATACCCTTAAAGGTTTAACTTTTTGGTATCAATCTCTGGTGTTTAAAAAGAAATAACTTTATGCTGCTTCTTTGTATTTGTCCTTTTAGCTTCATAAGTGCCCTGTAAAAATTCTGAACTCAGCAGACTGGTTCTGAGACAAAGTGTTTATTTCTTTAGATGCCTCTCCCCTGACTGCATACTGCTCACAACCACAGCTGGAGATGGGCAGATTTGCCTCCAGTCCTGGCTTTTCCTCTTACTGGCTGTTACTTGAGCAAATTACTTTACCTCTCACAGCCTATTTTCTCGTCTATAAAATATGAATAATCAGACATACTGCAGAGCATTGGTGTGAAGAGTAAGTGAACTAATTGGTAGAAAACACCTAACAAAGTGCCCAGCACAAAGGAAACCCACAGCATTTATTTATACAAGATCTAATCCTCTTGATTTATGCTTCCATTGTGAGCTTCTGACAATATCATCAAATTTTCTTTTTGAATTTGTAAATCTGTGTTCTAGTTTAAATGTCACTTTCTCCAGGATACCATCTTTTTTCCTTAACATCAGTATGAGGCCAGTAGCCCAGGTATCCACTATCTCACCTGTAAGACTAGGGGCTCCATGAAGATCAGGAGCTTGGTTTTCTGTCTTGTTCATAACTGAATCTTCAGCAACCAATGCAGTGCATGGAACATAAAAAGTATGTAAATACTTGTGGAAAGAACTGACTCAATTTAGGAAATATGTGCGCCTAGGCCCACCCTCCCTATTCCATTAATATTAACTTGAGAATGACAAGGATTAGTACATCCTCAAAGGAAAACAGTATAGAGATTACTCAAAGAACTAAATGTTTCAGAAAAAGAATTCCAAAATTGCTTTGAAGGGTGAACCAGGCACTGGCATCCATTCATAGTTTCCCAAGGAGAATACTTCAAAGGTGACCATAATGATATTCAGCAATGAGGTATGCAGCGCCTTTTCTAGGATCAGTTTGCAAACTTAATTGTCAGACCTTATGTACACACACAACCATGGAATATTATTCAGCCATAAAACAGAGTTGAAACGTCTTTTGCAGCACCTTGGATTAAACTAGAGCTCACTGTCCCAACTGAAGTATCTCAGGAACAGAAAAACAAATACCCCAAGTTCTCACAAGTGGAGGCTAACCAAGGGGTATCTGAAATCATACAAAGTGGCATAATGGGCATCGGAAACCAAAGAAGGAGGAGAGTGAAAGGAGGGTGAGGGATATGTACACTATTTGGGTGACGGGTACACTAAAAGCCCTAACTTCACCACTATACACTTCATCCATGGAACAAAAAAATCTGTACCCTCTACATCTATTGAAATCAATTTTAAAAAATAACAAGGCATTCTCCCTTGATTCCCATCCTCTATAAGTCACTAATCACATTTTCTTGTCCATCAGAATTAAGTAAAAAACATTCTCCTCATTGAGGCTGTGCAATTTGAATGGGAAAACTGCCATCTTATTACATACAGGAATAAGTCGTATTCGTCTTGAAATCTTACTGAGCACAAAGGCTATTCTTCTGATGACTACGTTAATGTTTGTGGCAGATTCTTATGATGGTTGTCATAGATGTGCTTGAGCACAAGAACATGGCAGCATGTTGTTGGCAACAGTTTTGATTTCTACCTGACACCCATTAAAGTCTAACAGTGATAGTCTACTGAGTGAGCACATTGGCACGAGGTCTAATATAAATATTAGTAGTCTAGCCCTGTAGATTATAAGGCTGAGGAGTTACAAATATTAACATAGAATCTACTGTGTGCACAGCACTATAGTAGTTACTATGAAAATACAGAAAAAAATACATATTCAAAGAGCAAAATGTACAGTAGAGGATACAAATGACATTTCAGGTAAATAAACCTGAGAGACCAGTGGCATCTTCTGCTGTTGAAGTCTGATACCACAATCTCGGGGCAATGTGTACAAAGAAAAAGAGAGCAACAAATGGTGGGGTTTGCAGCTATGAATGTAAAAAACTGTCAGGGAAAATGTACACAGTTCAACCCCAAACACAGATCTCCTTGTTTTAGTCCCATTATCCTATAAGGAAAGGAAAATATACAAGGCCGTCTCCTCATAAACTGTGTTATAATTATTACAGACTGAAGGATCAACTGATAATAGAATCACAGTCGGAAATGAAACAGCACTGGCCTAAGAGAGACATTGTGTTTATCTCTGCCATCCACCCCCTCATCTCTTTAATGCGAGTGTCTCTCGGTGACGGCCTATCCTGCCACGCAACGTGTTGAGCATGTCTGCGGGAATTTCTAAAGTTCAAGAAGTCAGAGATGCCAAACTGGGCAGATCTGGGGGCTGTAAGCATCATCCCGCCTCACCTGGCCTGGCACCAATCTACTTCCATTCTTAGGACTCAGATTAACCCCAATACAACTAGAAATCCAGCAGACACTAAAAAAAGGAATTGCCCCTAAAACGGTTCCTAAGGGAACAAAATCCTAAAGGCCTACTATAGTCAATAAAATTTATGTAATATTTTACATAGATACACAACTTTTTACTATAGAATGATTCACAGACTATTATTATATTTTAGGTTGGGATAGGATGGGCTGCTCACTATTATGTCGTGAGTCATTTTTTCTGTATATTATTTCTTTGAGGTATTTAAGTAAGTCATCCATAAGGGAGATTTTGACAAACATTTTCAAAACAATAAAAGTCCTATGTTTCAAATGCTACATACAAATGTAAGCAACTACAGCTATAAAATAAAATCATTTAGCGATAGTCATTATGAAGCAAATAAATGACAAACTGGTAAAAAAAAAAAAAAAAAAGAGAGAGAAAGTGTTGAGGAAGTTTGAAACAGCCATTATCTGGGACAGGGGGGAGATAAAATATAACCCACTGGCCAAATACGGCCTATCATCTGTTTTTATAAATGATGTCTTATTGGAACACTGCCATGTCCTTCCTGTATCAACACTCACGGCTCCCCTGCTACAAGGCAGGTTTGAGTAGATGTAACAGACTGAATGGCCATTAAAGCCTTAAAATATTATCTAGCTCTTTAAGAAAAAGTGTGCCAACCTCTGCTCTAGAATAAATAACTAATTCTCTGGCCTCCCAAAAAACAATCTCTTTAGTAGGTAAAATAAAATAACAGTAATTTCCAAAACCAAATCAAATAGAAGGACTTAGAGTGTAAGCATAATTTTAAAGCTTTTGTAAAAAGACTTCAATAAACTCACCAGTTAATAATTATAATTAGTATTTATTGTGTTTCTACTATGTTTTAATTACTCAGGTAGCTGCTATATGGATATATCATTTCTAGTTTTTAAAACAGCCATTCCAGTACCTATTGGACATAATTGTTTTATGGCTGAGGAAGTTGAAAGCAAGAAAAAAAAAAAAAGAAAGAAATCAAGAAATCTTACTGAATGCTACTGTTAGGAGTGTCCAACCTATGGCCCATGGGTCACATGCAGATTATGTGAGGACATTTTTGCTTATCTGTGGTGGGGGATATCACAAAAATCACGTACAGAAATTTTTTTTTCCCCATCAGTTTTCATTAGTGTTTGCATATTTAATGCATGACCCAAAACAACTCTTCTTTTGGCCAGTGTGGCCCAAGAGAAGTCAAAAGGTTGGACACCCCTAGTAGATGTTTAAATCCCTCTGAGATTTATATGTTGAAGTGTCAACCTCTAATGTGATGGTTTTTGGAGATTGGTGATCGGGAAGGTAAGCAGGTTTGAATGAAGTCATGAGGGTAGGGTCCTCATGATGAGATATGTGCCCTTATAAGAGACCAAGAAAGCTTATTCTGTCTCTCTTTTTTCTCTCTGTCATGTGAGCACGTAGCAGCAGACGGCCCTCTGTACGTCAGGGAGAGAATATACCCTGATCACAGATTTCTAGTCTCCAGAACTGTGAGAAATAAAGGTTTGTTGTTCAAGCCAATTCTGCTTGGTCTAATCCATACTTAAAACTCTCCAGTGTGTTTTGTATTTTTCCTCAATGTATTTTTCATTTTCGAAAGTTGTATTTTTGTTTTGTTGTGTTTTGTTTTTTGACATATCCATCTACTTAGTAAATTTTTCATTTATTCCATGACTTATGTTTTTGGTTACTTTGAGTTGGTTTTCCATTTTCTCTTGGAGCTCATTGAGCTTCCTTACCACTCATATTTGGAATGCTTTATCTGTCATTTCAGTATTTTCATTTTAGTTGGGATCCATTGCTAGCAAGTTGGTGTGATCCTTTGATCTGATTTTTCATCCTGGCAGAGTTCTTGTGCTGATTCCTTCTCATGTGGAGCACTGTTGCTTCCGGTTTGGGGATTGTCTTTTGTTTAGATGGGACTCTTTTATCTCTTTGTATGGGTGTGTCTATAGCATATGTTGAGGAAGGACTTTCAGCTTTGCTGATGGATATTTTGATGAGAATCTAGATTCTGGATGGCTAGTGTGGTTACAGATACCACCTAGCATGGTGGTTTATTAGAAACTAGCAAAATAAGTTTCCAAAGTACCAAAGTAGTTATACTATAACTGTTGTTCTTTAAACAGTCTACATACAACTTGTTCCGTTCTACCTTCTTGTTCATTCTCCCCTCACCTCCAGGAACACCCTTCCAATGCTTACATGTTTTATTCTATCATCCCTATGAGCCCATTTTATTGGCCTCATTTTCCATCGAGTTTTTGTACTCTTAATTCTTGTGCTATAAGCCAAAATTTACTTTTTCTACTTTGATTTCTACTTTGTTGTGCTTTCCCAGGGCCTTTTTCACTTAGCTTTTTCTACACTGAAAACCGTGACATTAAGATTATGCTGTGTGCTGTTGCATTTCCCAGACCTAGCTCACAGACAGTGCCAAATATATAGTAAGTAAAATACAGGAAAGCCATAAAGTTCATGCGCAATTTAAAATAGTGTACCATCAATTATGATTTAATAAAAATTAAAAAAAAATAGTGTACCATTTTAAATTGCACACAAACTTTATGCCACCCTGTATATAATGGGAAAGTATGGGCAGATAAATGCCCTTCTCCAAATCGTTATTTCAAATCAGAGCTGATTTCTAATAACATTTTTATAATGCACATATATGCAAATGTAGTCACAGAAATTCTTAAATATTAATCAAGAGCACTTAAGCATTTGGTTGTTCCAAATGAGAATTTGATACAAAATTTAATTTTTTGAAAAGGCTGTTGTATTACAACTCAATTATTTCTTAGAATACAGTTGTATTAACATTCCTAATTTTAAATTGCCAGGCATTGTATTAATGACAACAATAAAATTAATGTACAATTAAGGGAAATCTTCTAGCTTTTCAAAATAAATATTCTTTTCAAGTTAATCTTAGGATCATTTAAACTCATGAAGTATTTATATCAAAAGGAAGAAGGGGACCGGGTGCAGTGGCTCACGTCTGTAATCCTTGCACTCTGGGAGGGCTAGGAGGGTGGATTGCCTGGGCTCACAGGTTCAAGACCAGCCTGAACAGGGCAGCGCCTGTGGCTCATTGAGTAGGGAACCGGCCCCATATACCAAAGATGGTGGGTTCAAGCCCAGCCTCAGCCGAACTGCAAAAAAACAGAAAAATAGCCAGGCATTGTGGCGGGCGCTTGTAGTCCCAGCAACTCGAGAGGCTGAGACAAGAGAATCACCTAAGCCCAGGAATTGGAGGTTACTGTGAGCAGTGTGATGCCACGGCACTCTAACGAGGGCAATAAAGTGAGACTCTGTCTCAAAAAAAAGAAAATGAAGACCAGCCTGAACAAGAGCAAGACCCTTACTCTAAAATAAAAAATGGCCAGGCATTGCATCAGGTGCCTATAATCCCAGCTACTTGGGAGGCTGAGGTAAGAGAATTGCTTGAGCCTAAGAGTTTAAGGTTGCTGTGAGCTCTAACGCCATGGCACTCTACCGAGAGTGACAAAGTGAGACCCTGTCTTATAAAAATCAAAAAGAAGGAAAAAAAGTTCTGAAATGTTGCTTCATTATCTAGATCAGTGGTTCTCAACCTTCCTAATGCCGCACCCTTTAATACAGTTCCTCATGTTGTGGTGACCCCCAACTGTAAAATTATTTTCGTTGCTGTTGTTTCACGGCATTAGGAAGGTTGAGAACCACTGATCTAGAATATCCACTCACCTTCTGACTTCAAGGGAACACTTCAGAATTCTGCTACACACAAAGCTGTTTCTGAGATTTCTTCTGATAGTTTATCTGCTATTCTAATACTTCACTATTACGAGGAATGTCAAAATAAAATGCACTTTTTTGTGTCACTGGTAATTTAAGACAAACTGTGAACATGACATTGAATACCAATATTGTATTTACCTACTCTAGGAGATGAGATTTTAAGTAGAAAGGCTAGAAAGAGAGAAAAATTAAATTTAAAAAAGCAATACATAGCAATTTTTCTTGGTAGGAGAAAAATATAAAACATAGGTAACTAAACATTTTGGTAATTTTTATAACAAAAATAAAGTCCAAAAGATCTGAAAAGAATTTCTCAAAGAAGATTGCCAGAGACAAGTTGTATGCTTAAGCTAATACTTTAAAAAGTATATTTTTATCATTTAGACCAAAGTTCTGAAACTTTTTCTGTAAATGTCCAAATAGTCAAGTTTTTTTGCTTTGAAAACCATATGATCTCTGTTATAACTGCTCAACTCTGCCTTCACCACTCAAAGTAGTCACAGACAATAACTAAACAAGTATTCATGGCTGGCTTCGGCTTTCTACTTTAAGTGGACTCTTTCACTAAACCAAAAAGTAACATTTTCTCAAGATTGCTTTACCCCATTCAGCCTTTTAAAATTTCCCATTACTGTGCTATTTAACTAAAATGGTTTTACCAGGAAAAAAGTATTTGCATAGTACATTTTAAAATGTAACCGAGGACTTCCCTTTCCAGCCCCAACACTAAAAGAGCCCACAAATCATCACTTCTGTCATTAGGATAAGAAAAAAAGCTGAATAAACTGAAAATCAATTAAAGAAATTAGGTCACAGGAAAATGCCACACCGAAATCTGAAGTCAGTAAAACAGAGAGAATAACAGACACCAGTTTACCTGGAGCAGAAGCTCTAGCTTACTGGAGCCATAAACTGGTAGGAACACTGGTAATTTTGACAAATTGCTGGAAGTGCAGTTTGGCTTTGCTTTAAGGGTAGGTTACTGGGCACTGTCCCCCATTCACAGGCAAGGGTCTCAGTGTTTTGAATCTGTTTTAACCAGGACTTTTAGAGAAAACTGCAGACTTTTAGAGAAAACTGCAGACTTTTAGACGTGTTTGTGGGTAGGCCTAAAACTGTGGCTAGGGAAGTTCAGCAAACCACAGTCTCTCCACCCCCATTTCTAACCCCTGCCCAATGGTAGGGCCTCGATGTTTCAAATCTATTCCCCACAAGACTTCAGGACAAACCATAGCTTTTTGAATGTGCTTGAGGGTGGGGCAAGTACTTGGCCTGGAACAATATGGTCCACTAACCAGGAGGCACCCTCAGCCTAGGAGCATCTCCTGGAGGTCCTGCCCATAGCCCCACCCCACCCAGTTTGGAGAAAGTAAGGCCAGTCCTCAGGGGCCCTGTGAGACTGCAGCCCCAAGAAAGGGAGCTTTGGGGGGCTGTATGCAGGGAAGACCACAGGTATAAGCCACTGCTCATTTGAACAAATAGTGATGAAGGGGAAGGACAAGTTCCATATTCTGTGGCATCTGGATCTGATTTCAGCCCGCCAGTTTTGCTTTCCAAATAGGTCTCTTGGGTGTTGCCTATGAGTCCCCAATTAGATTATCTCTCAATTAAAAATTTAGGGATAATTTAACATTCCAGATTAAAAATACATGAGTATATAAATAAACTGAAAATATACATAGGGAGGAATCAGGAGAAGAAACCTGGCAACATGAAAAATCAGAGTAGTTGCCCCCAAGATATTACAAGGGACATATAGCAGAAAATACCATTCTTGGAGAAATTATTGAAATGATAGAAATAGAAGTCAGAATATGAATGGCAAATAAAATGAATGGAATTGAAGAGAAGATAGGAAAAGAAATCCAGAAAGAAATCCAAAAGCTGTCTCAATAAATCAGTGAAATTAAAAGCAAAGTCACCAAGGATGTGGACATTGCTAGGAAGGAAATAGCAGAACTTAAATAATTAAAGGAGGCATTCAAGGATATTCAAAACACAGTAGATAGAGCATGAGCAATAGAGTAGAAAATGGAGAATAAAGGATCTCAGAAAGTGAAGTAAGACTTTTGAACTAAACCAATCATTCAAAGATGCAAAAAAGCAGAGCTTTGTCTGAGAGAGTTATGGGACTACTCCAAGAAATCAAAATTTGAAGATCATAGGGATTCCTGAAGAAGAAGGACGAGGTTCTAAAGCACAAAACTCTATTTCAAAATGTCCTGATGGAAAATTTCCCAAGCATTGTGAGAGACCCAGAAATCCAGATACCAGATAGTTTCAGAACCCCAGCAGACTCACTTCAAACAAAGCACCTCCTAGACACATTTTAATGGACTTAACCAAAGTCAAAACGAAAGAGAAAATTGTGCAAGCAGTCAGGAGTAAGCAATTTCTTACCTACAAGGGGAAAAGTATTAGGGTGACAGCAGACTTTTCAGCGGAAATTTTTCAGGCAAGAAGAATGTGGTCACCTGTCTTTAACCTTTTTTTTTTTTTTTTTTTTTTGAGACAGAGCTTCAAGCTGTCACCTGGAGAGAGTGCCATGGCATCACAGCTCACAGCAACCTCCAACTTCTGGGCTCAAGCGAGTCTCTTGCCTCCGCCTCTCAAGTAGCTGGGACTACAGGCACCCGCCACAACACCCGGCCATTTTTTGGTTTCAGCCATCATTGTTGTTTGGCGGGCCCAGGCTGGATTCGAACCCGCCAGCTCAGGTGTACGTGGCTGGTGCCTTAGCCCTTTGAGCCACAGGCGCCAAGCCTTCTTGTCCTTTCTTAAAGAAGTTGCTGTAAGATTTCTTCAAGTATGTTATAGAAGTAAAGGCCTAGTCATCTCCCCTGGCCACTTAGTGCTCACCATACTTTCTTTGCATTGTTCCTATTTTAATGCAATAGAGCCAAGGACAAGGTATAGAGCATGAAAAATAGGGTTGAAGGGGATTAACTGATATCAAATTCTTTTTTACTCTCTCATACAAAAAATAATTAAAACAAAAAATGCAGTAGAACTGAGCCAAACTTTTCCTCCTTGATAATTTTCTTTTGGTAATGATGAAATATTAGAAAACTGATTCCAATTAAGGCCAACATTAAAATCTTATTAGATATAATGCAGTATTTGTCAAGTTTATTTATGCAGTAACATTAACTTTTAAAAAATAGTTTTGCATCCAGTATTTAATCCAAATCAATTTTACATTCATTTTCTCCAGCGAATTATTCCTTCAGGAGAGCTAGAAATAAAATTAGCAGCAAGGCTGCTTACATTTATTGAATGTGTATTCCAGAGTTGGCAAGACAGGTCTGCTTCTCAAGATAGAAGTGTATATGCGATAGGGAGATTATTAATACTTTTCCTGTGTGAGAAACTAGGGGAGTGTCACTTTTCAATAGAAAATTCTAAATGAGAGAACCAGAATAATCCAAAACAGTTTGTTTGTATGTATGTATGTATGTATGTTTGTTTGTTTATTTATTTATCGGTGAGATTTAGGCATTTGTGCACATTAGTTATTTTTTTCACACTTTCAGGTATTGTAAACATACATATGAATAGGTTTACATTCACGTAGGCAAATAGTCTATTAATTTAATTGATTTGGAATGAAGAATAAAAGCCTGATTTTTCAGATGTTTTCTCTAAAATGTCTCTCTTGGAGGTACTACAAGTTTGAAGGAGGAATATAATCCTTGGCTATTATCTCCTCCCTCCCACAGAGTACCTTCTGTCATAGGGTAACTCCTCTGCAATTGTTGTCACATCTTCTCTTCTCGAGGGTCGCTGCTCTGTTCCCTCCTCTCCAGGTCAGGGGCATCGGGTTGGCGGCGTCATCGGGGCATGGAGTCACCTGGGTCTGCTCCTCAGCTTGTCCTCAGCTTGTCCTCAGCTTATTCGTCAGGTTCGGAAGCATCTGTCCTGGCTTCTGGTTCTTTTCAGAACTTTTACCACGCTGAGCACTTTGTCTCTGGAATTTGAGATGTTTGGCTGTGGGTTAGACAGAAATTGACATCTTTATTCCAAGGAAACTGAAATGGGTAGACCAGCTCTCAAGTATGGAAGTGTGGCTGTCTCCCCGATATATTCCATTCCTCTTTCTTAACTAATAAGTTAAAGTTGTATTTCTTCCAATCATGCTCCCGGGGACAGGCACAGGTAGTTTGTTTAAGCATTTCTTTTCCTTGACATGCATACTCTTAATTCTTTAATGGCATTTCCTTACATTAACTCTTTGCTCTCATCACATCTACCTCTATCCTAAGAAAGCCCTCTTCTGGGTACTTTTATACCTCAAAACGGGCTTGAAACATCCTGGTTGACAGATAAACATTATCTTTGACTCATTAATGGAATTGGTAGTAGATTACTACCAATTTTGTTGTCAAAATTAATTCTTAAGTTTATTGGATTTTCAGAGATTTGAGAGTTTCAATTTTGTATGATACTTCTTTCAAACCAATTTCGAAGGCAAACCCTAAATCATTTATCCTGATGCCTTCACCAGCAGTATTGTTGATTGAAGAGCTAAGATCTTTCTCTGGAAGCTTAACTCAATTTAGGAAAGTAAACTATATGAAGTGGAGCTTGGGAAATATAATTATTTAAAAATTTTTAAATAACTATAACCCAAGCCTCCCCTCAGCAGAAAGGGAAGAACTGGTTTTTACCAATGAGAAATTGAATAATAATAATAATAATATGGTTGTTATTATTATTGTCTTTAACTTTCATGTTCTCTGAATCATATTTGGGGAATTCCTTTTTGTAGCTATATAGCTATATTTGGCAGCTTGAAGTTTGTTTTTATTTTGTTTTTTTGCATGTGGCTTTATGGTTCATTGAAAAGGACATAGGGAGAAAGCTGCAAATTTTGAGTACAAAAGCATTTAGTAGAAGACAGAAAGATTCTCTCTTTTTTCTTTGTCCTTATTAAGATGGCTCCACCAACGATCCCTACTTAACTGAGAAATGATGTTCTCTGAGGGAGTGGAGCCCTCAGCTTTCTTTGTTGACTTAGCCACCCTGAGCAGCAACATTACTGTCTTTTTATTTTTCTTCTCATTTTGTAGGATGAAAAGGAGCAACTTATACAGTCCAAGAGTTCCGTTGCCAGTCTTGTTGGGCGATCAAAAACCATTGTTCAGCTAAAACCCCGCAGTCCAGACCATGCACTAAAGAGCACCATTTCTGTTAAGGCCATCTGTGACTATCGGCAGATTGAGGTGAGGAGGTGAAAAGGGTGTCTCCAGGCTCCAGAGGGAAGAGACAAAGAAGGGAAGCCTTTTAGCTACGGTTGTGATAATAAGGAAAGGTCAAATTATAGAGTTTGGGTTTTGTTTTATTTTTCTGAGACACAGTTTTAGAATTCTGTTGCCCTGGGTAGAGTGCTGTGGCATCATCATAGCTCATAGCAACCTCAAACTCTTCGGCTTACAGAGCCTCTTGCTTTAGCCTCCCAAGTAGCTGGAACAGCAGGCACCCACCATAATGCCCAGCTAGTTTTTCTATTTTTAGGAGAGGTGGAGTCTCACTCTTGCTCAGGCTGGTCTCAAACCCCTAAGCTTAAGCAATCTACCTGTCTTAGCCTCCCAGATTGCTTGGATTATAGGTGTGAGCCACCACATCTGGCTAAATTACTGAGTTTTTAAAATTAGAATTTAAACATGTTCGGATCTCTTCTTTCATTTAAAAAAATAAAAAAGAAAGCTTCAACTTTATAATCTTGACCTGCTTTCTGCCTCAGTGATTGGCTTTGTCATTCACCCAGTTGCCTAAGTTCTGAAAGAGATGGTACTTTGTAGCAGGTAGGAGATATCCCCCCACCATTATTCTCCACACTAGGACCACTAAGTTAATACTAATTTTTAAATATCCCCTTTAAATGTACTACTTTCTGTCTCTGCTGCTACTATCCTAAGTTAGATCATATATTTCTTACACTTGGATTATTGTATCAGCCTCCCTAGTAATACATTTAGTACTTTAGTAAAGTAATACATTCACCAGCATGATCTTTTTTAAAAAAATAACACTCCCGGCTCGATGTCTGTAGGTTAAGCAGCTAAAGTGCCAGCTACATACACCTGAGCTGGCGGGTTTGAATCCAGCCCCAGTCCGCCAAACAACAATGACAGCTGCAACCAAAAAATAGCCAGGCGTTGTGGCGGGCACCTGTAGTCCCAAGTTCTTGGGAGGCGGAGGCAGGAGAATCGCTTGAGCCCAGGAGTTGGAGGTTGCTGTGAGCTGTGATGCCACTGCTCTCTACTGAGAGCAATAGCTTGAGGTTCTGTCTCAAAAAAAAAAAAAAAACCAACACTCTCCAGCTTAAGTCATACAACAATATTTCATTGGTCTTGGCAGCAAGTCTAAACTCCTTAATGTGCCTTTAAGGTCTTGAATATTCTGTCTTTATCTCTGTAGCCAAGATTGGGTCATTTCCTTTCCTTGGCCTCCACCTAAATTGCATTTGTCACATAGTATTGTAACTATATACCCCACAAGACTATGCGGAATATAGATCATATTTGTCTGCTTACCATTCTACCATTTTGTCTTTACTGCCCTAGCATATAATAGGCACACAAGAAATATTTATTAGAATGGATGAATAAAAGAATGGGACTGCATTTTTCTGTTTCTAAGTATTTCTGTCTATAAAATAGAGTTAATACAGGTAACATTGATCACTTTTCTTTCAAGACAAAGACTTGATGATTCTAAAATATTTAAATATTTTTCAGAAGTTTTTATGGGATAATAGGACGGGAGGAGGAGGAATCATTACAAAAGCAATGTTTTGATTATGTCCCATTAATTTTTATTCTCGTAGTTTTGGTGCAGATATTACTGTTGAGGGTCTTAGAGTCTCCTTATAACTTTTGTATACCCCATGTAACACTTTTTTTTTTTAATTTGCTGTCATAATTTTTCCTGTGTTGTGAATTTATACCCTTTATCCTTTGTCAAAATCAGGAGCCCCCACTAAGTGATAGCAGATCTAAAGCAGATTTTTTTTCTTAAGGATTTCATAGGCTTGGGATCAGGCACCAGTAATGAGTTATTATTTATCCATTAGCAATAATTATGAATTTATCTCTTCAGATCACTATTTGCAAGAATGATGAGTGTGTGCTAGAGGATAATTCCCAGCGGACCAAATGGAAAGTGATTAGCCCCACAGGGAATGAGGCAATGGTGCCGTCAGTCTGCTTCCTCATCCCCCCACCCAATAAGGATGCCATTGAGATGGCCAGCAGGTAACTGCCACCTCTGCCATGAAATGCAGGAGGGTCGAATCTGCGTTGTGATCTCCTTCAACAGAACAACTGAGTTATCATGTTTCTTTTGGGAAAGACCTCCTGTTAGGGATATCAAATCTCATACTGTCAGCCACATGGTAGATCTTTAATAAATACTTTTGTTCCATTGAAATATATTCAGTAATATTTTATTTCTAAGAAATTCTCACTTACAAATAGTTTGCTCTCAGGAGATTGATTTTTGTAATGACAGCTAATTTTTTTTTATTAAAGTAATATGTGTACATATTTTAGAAAATTGGGTTATACTACAAAGTTTATTGTAATAAAAACTAGCAGTCATCTTTCTCTCTCCCACTCCAAAATTCTACTTCTCAGAGTCACCTATTTCTAGCTCTTTTAGCAGATTTTGCTAGGTTTCTTTTTTTCCTTCTTTGTTATTTATAACATATACAGTACATAATATAATTTACACAGCTCTTAGGAAACATTTGTAAAAATTACAGTTTAAGGAGTAAAGATATGGTATATTACATCGAAAACTACATTGATTTCACACTTCTAACTTAAATGTAGATTTTTGTGAATGAGTCTTTCTTAAGTTTGAGCCCTTAATTATTAGGACATATCTTCTCAAATTAGAATAATGAACTTGCCCCAATGTTCGTTCTTTCTTTTTTTTAGTTGTCTGAGTAATCCATGCAATGCACTAGACTGAGCATCTTAAGGAAGTTTGTAGTTAGCAGTTATACTGTTCTGCAGATTTGAAGAAGTATTGCCTCATTTCTTTGAATGTCCTGAAACTTTGCTTAACTTTCTTACAAGTTGATTTATCACTAACTGTATATGTTAAACTCAACAGCTAAGAACAATTCTACCTTTAAAATAGCAGCATAATATAGGCAAGGAATTGGAGTATAACATACCATATTTTCCCTATTACCAAAATTCTGTGGCTTTTGGAAGAAATTTGCTATTGCTTTCTAAAGATTTTGCTAGGTTTTAACTCCAAATTTCCAAACGTAATTTTTTCCCTGCTGTTTCTTAATTTGTTTTTCAACTTTGGAAATTATCTTGCTAATTTCTTGCTCTATGAAATTAACATTTAGCTTTCTGCATATACACGTACACACATGCATACACATTTTTTTTACTTATCTTCCAAATGTAGTTATGTCAAAATTTTTGTTTAAATTGGTATTTTTTTGTTTGCTGAGTATATTAAATTGTTTAAAGCTAAGCCACATTGTACTCTAAGGGATCCTCCCTCTCTGCCACTTTTCTTTGCTTGTACTCAGCTATAGTCACTGTGGTCTTTTTCCTATTCTCATGCACGGCAAGCATGTTCTTTTTTTTTTTTTTTTGAGTCAGAGTCTTACTCTGTCACTCTTGGTAAAGTGCTGTGGAGTCATAGCTTACAACAACCTGAAACTCTTGAGCTCAAGCAATCCTGTTGCCTCAACCTCCTGAGTAGCTGGGACTACAGGCACCTGCCACAACACCCAGCTAGTTTTTTTATTTGTTTGTTTGTTTATTTTTTTTTTTTTATTAAATCATAGCTGCGTACATTAGTGCAATCAAGGGGTACAATGTACTGGTTTCATAAACAATCTGAAATGTTTTCATCAAACTGTTTAACATAACCTTCATGGCATTTTCTTAGTTATTGTATGAAGACATTTGTATTCTGCATTTAGTAAGCTTT
>CAUYRH010025208.1:0-10730 GCA_963574655.1 Perodicticus potto | reverse complement strand
TTTCTCCACCCAATATAGTTTATTTTTTTTTTTTTTTTTTTTTTTTTTTTTTTTTGAGACAGAGCCTCAAGCTGTCACCCTGGGTAGAGTGCTGTGGCATCACAGCTCACAGCAACTTCTAGTTCCTGGGCTCAAGCGAGTCTCCTGCCTCTGCCTCCCAAGTAGCTGGGACTACAGGCGCCCGCCATAACGCCCGGCCATTTTTTGGTTGCAGCCGTCATTGTTGTTTGGCGGGCCCAGGCTGGATTCGAACCTGCCAGCTCAGGTGTACATGGCTGGCGCCTTAGCCCATTGAGCCACAGGTGCCGAGCTGCCCAGAGCAGTTCTTTAAAGATTAATTTCACTGGCTGGACACAGTGGCTCACACCTGTAGTCCCAACACTTTAGCAGGGTAAGGCAGGAGGATCACCTGAGACCACCCTGAGCAACATAATGAGACCCCATCTCTATAAACAGTAAAAGAAATACAGGCCTGGTGTGGCGCATGCCTATAGTCAGGGGGCTAAGGCAGGAGGATTGCTTAAGCCCAGGAGTTTGAAGCTGTTGTGAGCTGTGATTGCACCACTGTGCTCCAGAGAGAAAGAGAATTTTTTTTTTTTTTATTGTTGAGGATTCATTGAGAGTACAGAAACCAGCTTACACTGATTGCATTTGTTAGGTATAGTCCCTCTCATGTGTTTTTTGTTTCTTTGTTTTGAGACAGAGCTTGACTCTGTTGCCCAGGCTAGAGTGCTATGGTGTCATAGCTCACAGCAAACTCACACTCCTTGGTTCAAGCAATTCTCCTGCCTTACCTCCCAAGAAGCTGGGACTATAGGCACCACCACAATGCCTGGCTAACTTTTGTTTTTAGTAAAGACGGGGTTTTGCATCTCGTTCATCACCTAATCTTAAGTGATTCCTCCTGTCTCAGCCTCCCAGACTGCTAGGATTATAGGTATGAGCTGCCACACCTGGTCATAAGACATTTTTTTTGTTGTTGTTTTGAGGTAGAGTCTTACTTTGTTGCCCTCGGTACAGTGCTCTGGCATCATAGCTCACAGCAACCTTAAACTCTTGGGCTCAAGCAATTCTCTTGCCTCAGCCTCCTGAGTAGCTGGACTACAGGTGCCCATCACAATGCCTGGCTATTATTTTTTTTTTTAATTTTTTTTTTTTTTTTTTATAGACAGATTGTCAATTTGTCACCCTCGGTAGAGTGCCTTGGCATCACAGCTCACAGCAACCTCTAGCTCTTGGGCTTAGGTGATTCTCTGGCCTCAGCCTCCCGAGTAGCTGAGACTACAGGCACCCACCACAATGCCCAGCTATTTTTTTGTTGCAGTTTGGCCGGGGCCGGTGCCCTACTCACTGAGCCACAGACAACGCCCTCGCCCGGCTACTGTTTGGTTGCAGCCGTCGTTGTTGTTTGGCCGGCCCAGGCTGGATTCGAACCCTTCAGCTCAGGTGTACGTGGCTGGTGCCTTAGCCCGTTGAGCCACAGGCGCCGAGACGTTGCCCGGCTACTTTTAAAGACAGGATCTCCCTCTTGCTCAGATTGGTCTCAAACCTGTAAGTCCAGGCAATCCACCCACCTCAGCCTCTCAGAGTGCTAGGATTACAGGCCTGAGCTACCACGCCTGGCCCTAAGACATATTTTTAATAGACAGATGGGACTATATCAAACTAAAAATCTGCACAATGAAAGAAACAATCCTTTGAATGAAGAGATAAGCTGAAGAATGGGAGAAAGTATTTACAAACTATTCATGCAACGTAGGATTAGTATCTAGAATATACAAGGAATACAAAAAACCCAACAGCAAAAGCAAAAAATCTGATTAAAAATGAGCAAATGAGGTTGGTGCCTATAGCTCAGAGGTTAGGGCACCGGCCACATGCTCCAGGGATGATGGGTTTGAACAAAGCTTGGGCCTGCTACACTCAAAAAAAAACTAGCTGGCATTGTGGCAGGAGCCTATACTTCCAGCTACTAGGCTGAGGCAAGAGAATCATTTGAGCCCTAGAGTTTGAGGTTGCTGTGAGCTATGATGCCACGGCCTTCTACCCAGGATGACAGCTTGAGATTCTGTCTCAATTAAAAAAAAAAAAATGAGCAAATGAGCTAAATATATATCTCTAAAAGAATACATACAAATGGCCAACAAGTAAATGAAATATTCTCAATCTCACTAATCATCAGGGAAATATAAATTTAAACCACAGGGAGAAACTATCTCAGCTCAGTTAGAATGGCTATTATAAAAAAGGCAGAAAATAACAAATGCTGGCAAGGATGTAGAGAAAAGGGAACCTCTTCTACCCGGTTGGTGAGAATGTAAATTAGTGCAACCATTATGAAAAACAGTATGGAGTTTCCTCAAAATAGAGCTACCATATGATCTAGCAAGTCCCACTATTGGCTATATATCCAAAGGAAAGGAAATCGGTATGTCAAAAAGATATATGCTCTCCACATTTATTGTAGCACTATTCATAATATCCAAGATATAAAATCAACCTGTCTAGCAATAGATGAACTGATAAAATGTGATATATATACACAATGGAATACTATTAAACCATAAAACAGAATGAAATTCTGTCATTTGATGCAACATGGATGAGCTTGGAGGACATTGTCTTAAGTGAAATATGCCAGGCCCAGAAAGATAAAGGCTTGTATGTTCTCACCCATATGTGGAAGCTAAAAAAGTTGAGCTCTTACGAGTAGTGAATAGAATAGTGATTAATAGAGGTGGGGAAATGTAGGAGGTGTGGGCATAGTTGGGTAACAGATACAAGAGTACAGCTCGAGAGTAGGAATGAGTTTTATGTTATATAGTACTGGAGAGTAACTAAATTAACAATTTATTGTGTGTGTGTGTGTGTATATATATATATATATATATATATATTTTTTTTTTTTTTTTTTTTTGAGACAGAGCCTCAAGCTGTCACTCTAACCAGGCTGTGGCATCACAGCTCACAACAACCTCCAATTCCTGGGCTCGAGCGAGTCTCCTGCTTCTGCCTCCCAAGTAGCTGGGACTACAGGCGCCCGCCACAACACCTGGCCATTTTTTGGTTGCAGCCGTCATTGTTTTTTGGCAGGCCCGGGCTGGATTCGAACCTGCCAGCTCAGGTGTACGTGGCTGGAGCCTTAGCCCATTGAGCCACAGGCGCCGAGCCAATTTATTATATATTTTCAAATAACTAGAAGAGTAGATTTTCTTTTTCTTTTTTTTTTTTTATGAACCACTATACTAATAAGGATAGAAGAGTAGATTTTCGATATTCCCATCACAAAGAACTGATAAATGTTTAAGGGGATGGATATGCTATTTACCCTGGTCTGATCATTATACATTATATACATTTATGGAAATATCACACTATACCTTTTTAAGTATGTACAATTTTTTTTTTTGAGAAAGAGTCTCACTTTGTTGCCCTTGGTGGAGTGCCGTGGTGTCACAGGTCCCCACAACCTCCAACTCTTAGGCTCAAATGATTCTCTTGCCTCAGCCTCCCAAGTAGCTGGGACTATAGGTGCCTGTCACAACACCTGGGTGTTTTTAGAGACAGGATCTCACTCTTCAGCCTGGTCTTGAACCTGCAAGCCCAGGCTATCCACCCGCCTTGGCCTCCCAGATGCTAGGATTACAGATGTGAGTCACCATGCCCAGCCTAATATGTACAATTTTTATGTGTGAATTAAAATAATTAAAGCTAAGGGCCAGGCGGGCAGCGCCTGTGGCTCAGTGAGTAGGGCGCTGATCCCATATACCAAGGGTGGCGGGTTCAAACCCGGCCCCAGCTGACCTGCAACCAAGAAATAGCCCAGGGCGGTGCCTGTGGCTCATTGAATAGGGCGCTGGCCCCATATACCGAAGGTGGTAGGTTCAAACCCAGCTTCGGCCAAACTGCAAAACAAAAGTAGCCGGGTGTTGTGGCGGGCGCCTGTAGTCCCAGCTACTCGGGAGGCTGAGGCCAGAGAATCGCCTAAGCCCAGGAGTTGGAGGTTGCTGTGAGCTGTGTGACGCCACAGCACTCTACTGAGGGCGATAAAGTGAGACTCTGTCTCTACAAAAAAAAAAAAAGAAAGAAAGAAATAGCCAGGCGTTGTGGTAGGCACCAGTAGTCCCAGGTACTCGGGAGGCTGAGACAAGAGAATCACCTAAGCCCAGGAACTGGAGGTTGCTGTGAGCTGTGGAGTCATGGCACTCTACCAAGGGCAACAAAGTGAGACTCTGTCTCTGAAAAAAACAAAAAATAATAATAAATAAATAAATTAAATTAAATTAAGTAATAGCCAGGCAGGGGTGGGCATGGTGGCTCATGCCTATAATCCTAGCACTCTGGGAGCCTGTGGTGGGTGTATTGCCTGAACTCACAGGTTCAAGACCAGTTTGAGCCAGAGTGTCTCTAAAAATAGCGAGGCATTGTGGCAGGCATCTGTAGTCCCAGCTACTCGGGAGACTGAGGCAAGAGAATCACTTGAGCCCAAGAGTTGGAGGTTGCTATTAGTTGTGTGATGCCCTGGCACTCTACCAAGGGTGATAAAGTGAGACTCTGTCTCCACAAAAAAACAAACAAACCAAAAGCATCTTTATAGCAGCTGCTAGGCTGGTGTCCTCTCCTGGTGATGACTCAGGCACATTGAGGTGACAGACAATCTTCATTAAGCCCCATTTTTCAGGTATGAAGACTGAGGCAGAGAGGGTGGAGAGGTGAGGAGGTGCAGGCCAAGAAGGCCTTATTAGAGACAGAGCAGTCATACTTCTTCCTGGCATAGAGCAGGCCTGCCCTCACCCTGAGCATTTGTAGTTCCAGTGCCTCAAATGGTTTGGTCCCGTTTTTTCCTTGCTTGCTCCTACCCTTCAACTGGGTGCCAGCTGAAATGTCGCTTTCTCAGAGAGGTCTTCCCTGATCTCCCTAACTGTCTCCTGTCCCCTTCTCTTCACCACATCACTTTTTTCTTTTTTGAGACAGAGTCTCACTATGTCACCCTCGGTAGAGTGCTGTGGTGTCACAGCCTCACAGCAACCTCCAGCTCTTGGTCTTAGGCGATTCTCTTGCCTCAACCTCCCAAGTAGCTGGGACTACAGGCGCCCTCCACAATGACTGACTATTTTCTTGTTGCAGCTGTCATTGTTTAGCTGGCCGGGGCTGGGCTTGAACCCGCCAGCCTGGGTGCTTGTGGCTGGCGCTCTAACCACTGTGTATGGGCACCGAGCCAACCACATCACTTTTTATCACATCGGCCTGTTTTATCACAGCAGAAGCAGCCACTTCCACTTCCCTCCTTGCCGATGGAACTCTGAGTTTGGGCAGGTGCCTGTTCCTAGCTCCACACCTCTCAGGAGTGAATCCTACATAGTCTAAGCCCATCATGGTGCTCCCAGTCCTTTTGCAGGGGCTTGGTTTGGGACTAGGCATGTGAGGGGAATCTACTGAGGGGCTTCTGGGAAATTTTTATTTTTCTTTCTTTCTTTTTTTTCTTTTTTTTAGAGACAGAGTCTCACTTTATCACCCTCAGTAGAGTGCTATGGAGTCACACAGCTCACAGCAACCTCCACCTCCTGGGCTTAGGCGATTCTCCTGCCTCAGCCTCCCTAGTAGTTGGGACTACAGGCGCCCGCCACAATGCCCGGCTATTTTTTGATGCAGTTTGGCCTGGGCCGGGTTCTAACCTGCCACCCTCATGGGTATATGGGGCCGGCACCCTACTCACTGAGCCATAGGCACCGCCCTCTTTCTTTCTTTTTTTAAGTCTCAGTCTTTCACCCTCAGTAGAATGTGCTGTGACATCATAGCTCACAGCAACCTCGAACTCCTGAGCTCAAGTTCTCTTCCTGCCTCAGCTTCCCCAGTAGCTGGGACTATAGACACCTGCCACAAAGCCTGGCTAATTCTTGTTTTTTGTTTTTTTTTTTGAGACAGAGTCTCACTATGTCGCCCTTGGTGGAGTGCCGTGGCATCACAGTTCACAGCAACCTCAAACTCTTGGGCTTAAGCAATTCTCTTGCCTCAGCCTCCCAAGTAGCTGGGACTACAGGCGCCCATCACAATGCTTGGCTATTTTTTGTTGCAGTTGTCATTTTTTAGCTGGTGGGCATTCGAACCCACTATCCTGGTGTATGTGGCTGGCACCGTAACCACTGTGCTACAGGTGCCGAACCTAGTTCTTCCATTTTATTCATTTATTTATTTTTGCAGTTTTTGGCCGGGGCAGGGCTTAAACCCACCACCTCCGGCATATGGGGCCAGCGCCCTACTCCGTTGAGCCACAGGTGCCACCCTAATTCTTCTATTTTTAATAGAAATGGGGTCTTAGCTTTTGTTCAGGCTGGTCTCAAACTCCTGAGCTCAGTGAATCCAGCCACTGTGGCCTCCCAGAGTGCTAGGATTACAGGCAGGAGTCATTTTGCCCAGCCAAAATGTTATTTTTCTGAAAAGAAGATCTATGGCATGAAACAGTCTATTTCTTTTCAGGTATGTCACCCTATCTGAGTGTGATGCCTTCAAAAGTAAACTTACAACCACATGGGTGCTGAGGACCAAGCACATCGTGGCAGAGCAGAAAAGTAAAAGGAACATGGGTCCTTAATGAAGCCATTGGATCCCCAAATTCATGAAGTTTGGAGCTGTCTGCCTTAGCAGTTCTTATTGGGGGTGTGTGTAATTTTTGCTACCATAACAAAGTACTACAGATTAGGTGGCTTAAACACAAAATTTATTTTCTTATAGTTGTGGAGGCTAGAAGTCCAAGATCAAAGTGTCGGTTTCTTCTGAGGCCTCTCCTTGGCTTGCAGATGACATCTTCTCCCTCTGTCTGTTTTTATATGGTCTTCCCTCTGTTCTTGTGTCCTAATCTCATTTTATGAAGACACTAGGCACATTGGATTAAGGCCTGCCTCAATAACTTCACTTTAACTTACCTCCTTAAAGGCTCTGCTCCAAATATAGTCTCATTCTGAAGTCCTGGGGGTTAAGACTTTAACATGTGGGGCCATGCCTGTGGCTCAGTGAGTAGGGCGCCGGCCCCATATAACCAGGGTGGCAGGTTCAAACCCAGTCCCAGCCAAACTGCAACAACAACAACAACAAAATAGCCGGGTGTTGTGGCAGGCGCCTGTAGTCCTAGCTATTCAGGAGGCTGAGACAAGAGAATTGCCTAAGCCCAAGAACTGGAGGTTGCTATGAGAGCTGTGATGCCACAGCACTCTACTGAGGGCAACAAAGTGAGACTTTGTGCCTCAAAAAAAAGACTTTAACATGTGGATTTAGGGAGAGATGCATTAACAGTGGGGATAAGAAATCACTCTTATAACTTTAAGCCAGTTTAATAGGGGTTTTCTGTTACTTGTGGTGGAGAATATCCTGATTCAGTTACTGCCTGAGATTGGCTTGTTTACTTATTTTTTGTTTTTATTTTTTTGTAGAGACAGAGTCTCACTTTATCACCCTCGGTAGAGTGCCGTGGCATCACACTGCTCACAGCAGCCTCCAACTCCTGGGCTTAGGCCATTCTCCTGCCTCAGCCTCCCAAGTAGCTGGGACTACAGGAGCCCACCACAACGCCCGGCTATTTTTCTGTTTTGCAGTTCGGCTGAGCATGGGTTTGAATCCGCCACCTTCGGTATATGGGGCCAGCGCCCTACTCGATGAGCCACAGGCGCCACCCAGCTTATTTACTTATTAGTTCATTTACTGACCTGTCTCTGCCACCAGAATGTCAGTTCCATGTAGGGAGGGACCCAGCCTAGCCTGTTCTTTCCTTTTTTTTTTTTTTGCAGTACTTTTGGCTAGGGTCAGGTTTGAACCCGCCACCTTTGGTATATGGGGCTGGCACCCTACTCCTTAAGCCACAGGCACCACCCATGGCCTGTTTATTTATTTATTTATTTTTTGTAAAGACAAAGCCTCACTTTATCGCCCTCGGTAGAGTACGGTGGTGTCACACAGCTCACAGCAACCTCCAACTCCTGGGCTTAGGCGATTCTCTTGCCTCAGCCTCCCGAGTAGCTGGGACTACAGGCGCCTACCAGAAGGCCCGGCTATTTTCCTGTTTTACAGTTTGGCCGAGGCTGGGTTTGAACCTGCCACCTTTGGTATATGGGGCCGGTGCCCTACTCAATGAGCCACAGGCGCCGCCCGGCCTGTTCATTTTTAAATTTCTAGTGCTTAGAATAATGTTGGGCGGCTCGGCGCCTGTGGCTCAATGGGCTAAGGTGCCAGCCATGTACACCTGAGCTGGTGGGTTCGAATCCAGCCTGGCCTACCAAACAATGATGGCTGCAACCAAAAAATGGCCGGACGTTGTGGTGGGCGCTTGTAGTCCCAGCTACTTGGGAGGCAGAGGCAGGAGACTCACTTGAGCCCAGGAATTGGAGGTTGCTGTGAGCTGTGATGCCACAGCACTCTATCTAGGGTGACAGCTTGAGGCTCTGTCTCAAGAAAAAAAAAAAAAAAAGGGAATAATGTTGGGCTTAGAATAGATGCTCAAGAGATACTTCTTGCTTAAGTGAACTATGCCACACCACCTCTCCTGACTCTGTTACTTTTTGACTACTTTTCATATTTTATATTTTAAAAAGCAGAATCTGGATAGACCAGATTCTTTTGACTACTTTTCATATTTTATATTTTAAAAAGCAGAATCTGGATAGGCACAGTGGCTTACACCTGTAATCCTAGCAGTCTGGGAGGCCGAGGAGAGAGGATTGCTTGAGCTCAGGAGTTCAAGACAAACCTGGGCAAGAGCAAGACTCATCTCTACTAAAATTAGAAAAATAGCTGGGCATTGTGGTGGGCACCTGTCGTCCCTGCTACTTGGGAGGGTGAAGCAGAATGGTCACTTGAACCAAGGAAAATGAGGTTGCTATGAGGTAGGCTGACGTCATGGTCCTCTAGCCTGGGCAACAGAATGAGACTCAGTCTCAAAAAAAAAAAAAAAAAAAGCAAAATCTGATATGCAAGAAATGCTAATCTGTAGGCAAATAGGAATCTAGTTCTTCCTTTTGGAGGTTTGGTATCATAATTTCAACAGAAACTTTACTTTTTAGAGAGGCAGAAGTTAATGCTGGCACCAACCTGAGCCTTAGGGCTTCCAGTTCCAATCAAACAAGGAAGTGAGGATGAAAGAAAACATGACTGATGAGGGTTTGGACTCTGAGTCTGGTGTGAATCAGAATCACCTAGAACCTTGTTAAAAAAATTTAGACACCTGGCTCCACCCTCTAGACTCCGATTTAACGAGTTTAAAGTGGGGCCTAGGCGTCTGTATGTTTCACAAGCCATGCAGGGGATTCTGAGGCCCATTTGTGTTTTGAGTCTGAGCTAAGGAAGGATGAAGAGGGAAGGACTCGGCTGCTGCAAACCCCAGGGTAGGAAGAGGCCTTGAGCCAGGTCCTTGAGGGGTAGAGAGCTTGGGAAGACTGTGACCACCCATGTTTAGGCACAGTGGGCCAGGAAACTGTTTACACCAGATCATAGTGAAGAGCTGGCAGCCACCTGGGGCCAAGACATGACTCGCTAAGAAGCAGCTGAACATTGACCTTCAACCCTCTACAGTGTCCTTTTTAGTTAGTTCTGAGGAGCAGACAGACATAGCCAGAGTTGCTGAAAATTCTCCTGGTAGCTTGGGAGTAGTGTCTAAAAATAGAAGTCAGTGAGAAGCCAGGTGGTTAGAGATCCCCAGGCCCTCCCCTGAGATGGGGAGGTCTATGAAGTATTGTGGCCTTTGGGGAGCCACAGCTTTCATTTCACACAGCTCCTGGCAGTGTCTATGCTGACAGCAGCAAAGGTGGCATCAGGTAGCGACCAACTAACCTCAAAACAAAGCCCCTCTTCTCCAAAGTGGCAGGCAGGCAGCTCAGCCCCAGTGCCATGTTGTGTCAACTGGGCCCAGTGGGCTTTGCTAGCCTGCTCTGATCGCCAGTAGGGCTTTATTCATTTTATTTTATTATTTCATTTCATTTTATTCATTTATTTTTTGAGATAGGGTGTTGCTCTGTTGCCTAAGCTGGAGTACAGTCGTCATAGGTTGCAACAGCTTCAAACTCCCAGTCTCAAGTGATCTATCTGCTTGGCTCAGCCTCCTGAGTAGCTGAAATTACACAGGCACTTGCCACTAAGCCCAGCTAATTTTTCTTTTTTGAGACAGAATCTCACTTTATCACCCTTGGTAGGGTGCTGTGGCCTTATAGCTCACAGCAACCTCAAACTCTTGGGCTCAAGGGATCCTCTTGTTTCAGCCTCCCAAGTAGCTGTGATTACAGGCACCTGCCACAACGCCTGGCTATTTTTTAGAGACAGTGTCTCGATCTTGCTCAGGCTGGTCTCAAACTCCTGAGCTCAGGTGATCCACCCACCTTGGCCTCCCAAAATGCTAGAATTACAGGTGTAAGCCACTGTGTCCAGTCCTCCCCAGCTAATTTTTAAATTTTTTTTTTTTTTTTTTTGTAGAGACAGAGTCTCACTTTATTGCCCTCAGTGGAGTGCGGTGGCATCACACAGCTCACAGCAACCTCCAACTCTTGGGCTTAGGCGATTCTCTTGTCTCAGCCTCCCGAGTAGCTGGGACTACAGGCGCCTGCCACAACGCCCAGCTATTTTTCTGTTTTTGCAGTTCGGCAGAGGCCGGGTTTGAACCCACCACCTTCGGCATATGGGGCCGGCACCCTACTCGATGAGCCACAGGCGCCTGCCTAATTTTTTAATTTTTTGCAAAGATGAAGTCTCAC
>CAUYRH010025207.1:0-36521 GCA_963574655.1 Perodicticus potto | reverse complement strand
CGGGCGTTGTGGAGGGCACCTGTAGTCCCAGCTCCGCCTCTTGGGAGGCGGAGGCCAGAGAATCGCTTGAGCCCAGGAATTGGAGGTTGCTGTGAGCTGTGATGCCACAGCACTCTATCCAGGGTGACAGCTTTAGGCTCTCTCTCTAAAAAAAAAAAAAAAAAAAGAACTCTCAGAGAATAACACTCATTTTCAAAACATATGTATTTATAAAACCTCTCTGTGGTGTTCTGAAATGGCTTGGTTTCCTTTAATCAGTTTTCTGTTGTAAAGTTCATACATAGTTTTGACAAATACAACTAACCCTGAAACAATATCAGTGTGAATGCATAGTCTACTTAAAGGAGCACTTTCTTCTACCTCTGGCATCCCAGATACAATAAAACCAATTCTTCCTCTTCCTTTTTGGCCTACTCAATCACGAGTGACAAGAATGAGAAACTGCGTGATGATTCACTTACATTTAATAAACAGTAAATAAGTATTCTCTTCCTTATGATTTTCTTAATTTTTTTAATCTACCTTACTTTATTATAAAAACACAGTGTAAAATACACATAACATACAAAATATGTGTTATTTGACTATGTTATTAGAAAGTTTTCCCATCAGCTGTAGGCTATTAGCCAAGATTTGGAGTTATTTGTGGATGTTTGACTGTGAAGGGGGCTCTATGCCCCTAACCCCCACATGGTTTTTCAAGGTCTAACTGTATATATCGTCATGCAACCATTTACCTTTTTATCTTGGAGAAGTTATTTAAATTGCATTTTTTTCTCATTTAAAAATTTACTTTTTAAAAAATTATTTGGCTTAAAAGGTATAAAATAGTTGTGAAAATTCCATGATATAAGCATATAAATCACCTCAGTTAGGCCTGGCACATATCACAACCTTTATTAATGTTGGTTCTACTTTTGTCCTTTTACCAATGGTTCTATTTTTTGTCCTTTTTCCCACTGGTGAAAGGTTTAATACATCTGCACATTCCTCACCAATGAATATGGGGCAGGACATGTACAAATGTTGAGTAAATGTTTATGGAGTGCACAAATAAGTGCCATAAGCACACAGAAAAGAGAACAGTTAATCATAAATTCATTAAAATCATCACATCTTCTTTCCTTCACTGTTATACTTATCAACCAATATTCTAATATTCAGTTTCTAAGAAAACTTTCCTATTAGAGAATACACTATCCTGTTGCCTTGAAAATTTTGGCCCATGAGGCAATACTGTTTCTCATTATAAATTAGGAAATCACCTTTCAAGTTACTAATCAGTCTCTAGTGATTTTGATTAACATCAATTAGTCCTCTAGAATCTGATCAACCTTGAATAAAAGAATGGGAGAGACCATTTGACATTGAGAAGAAGAGGATCAGGTTTTTGTGCCCATGGAGGCTTTACAAGGATCCACATAAGCTCCCAAGCTTCTTCCTGGGAAACTGGTAAGTCTCAGTTTAGGATTTTGTGTACAGAAGTATTGGAGCTGGTCCCACCCTTACACTTTTGCTTTTTAAAAACACTACTTGTGTTTTTGAGGAAAAAAATGCTACTGTATTAAACCCAATCTCCATAGAAACATACAGGGCCCCCTTTGAACTGGTTACATTAATAGTGACTGTGCTATCTTCCCCTAGGGCCCCTCTGTCCACATCAGTTTAACAGTGTATTGCTTCTTCTTGCCTCAGCTTTTTCTCAGCCCTGAAATCACTTCTTTTCATCCTTACCTAAACAGATAATAAGTGAAATAATTTTCAAGACCTATCTCAGCTCTGCTCCTCCCTGGAGCCTGCCTTGATGGTACTGATTGCCCATGCTCTGTTTTCCTTAACAGGTCTTTGGACTTTTCATCATAGTATGTACGGCACTTTACATTATGTTTATGCAACTTGTGAGTTCAGATAGGATGCTTTCTAATGCACTGATAGAAACCTGCCGTGGTAGTTGGCTTCCTAAATGGCTTATAGTAATCCTTGCTTTCCGATATTCACCTCCTTGACTGATTCTCCCATATTGAGTAGGGCTAATCCTTCGTGACCAACAGAATAGGTCAGATGTAATTATATGTGACTTTCATTGTTAGTTGTTTAGGTTTTAATATGTGTTCCAGCTGTGGCATTGGGTTCCTGGATAGCTCGTGCTAGGGGAATTCTAAGTCTTTCAATCCATGAAAATGGGACATCTTTCCATTTATTTGGGTCTTTTTCAACAATGTTTTGTAGTTTTTAGGTTTATCTCTCTTGTACCTGTTTGGTTCAATTTATTTCCTAGTATTTTATTGTTTTTGATATTACTGTAAAGGAATTGTTTTCTTAGTTTTGTTTTTGATGTTTTATAAAGAAACAATTTATTTTTATTTATCGATCTTTTTCTGCAACCTGGCTGATCTATTTATTAGCTCTAATAATTTATTTTTGGTGCAGATTCTTTAGGGTCTTCTAAATGTAAGATCATACCATCTGCAAATAGAGAAAGTTTTACATATTCTTTCTAATCCAGGTGGCATTTATATCATTTTCTTGCCTAATTATCCTGGCTAGATCCTCCCATGCAATGCTGACTAGATGGTGAGAGAAGAATCCTTATAGGGAAAGCAGCTAGTCTTTCATCATTAAGTATATTAATTGTAGGTTTTATATAGCTTACCTTTAAAAGATTGAGAACATTCCCTATTTCTCATTTGTTGAGTGTTTTAATTATGAAAGTTGATCAAATTTTGCCAAATATTTTTTCTGTATGTATTAAGATAATCATGTAGTTTTTCCCCTTTATTCTACTATGTAGTGTATTTTTTATTTTTGTGTGTTTTTAGTTGTTTGAGTTCCTTGCGTATTTGACTAATAATCCCTTTCTGGGTTTTTGATTGTTTGTTTGTTTTGTTGTTGTTATTTGTTTGTTTTTACTTCAGGTTAGTGTGAAGTTATAAACAACCAGGTCACAATATTTGAGTTTGTTACATAGAGTTCCTCTAATATGGTCTATAATTTGATTAGTTTTTATATGCTATAACAACTTTTAATTCTTGAATAAAGCTAGTGTATAAACTTTTTCATATAGTCCTGGATGCATTTTATTAGCATTTGGTTTAGAATTTTTGCATGTAAATGAATATAATATTGTTCCATAGATTTTTGTTTTGTTCTCTTTCTAGTTTGCTATCAGGGTAAAAATCCCAACTTCCTAGAATGATTTTGAAAGTGTATCCTCTCCTTCTTTTGGGGAGGGGATGTTTCTGAAGAATTGATATTTATTCATCGTTAAAAGTTTGTCTAATAAGTCCAATGTCTGAAATTCCTCAGGCAGATTTTATTGGTTGACTTTCCCCCTGTGTGTAGGCCCCACTTTCCTGTTTCTTTGCATGTCTTATAATTTTTTGTTGAAACCTAAACATTTTAAATCATGTAATATGGCAATTTTGCAAATCAGATACTGCCCTACAGGTTTTTTCTATTGCTGCTTGTTGTATTATTAGCTGTGTGTTTGTTTAATAATTTTCTGAACTAATTTTGTGACGTCTATATTCCTTGCCATATTTGTCATTGAGTATATATGCTCAGCTAGTTTAGTGTTCATCTAAGGATTTGACAGAAATTTCTTTAAATGGCTTAAACTAATACATCTTGTAGTCTTTGCTGATGAGGGTTGGATGTGTGTTGGGGTCTTTACTGTTAATAGCAAATATCCATTTGACAGTCAACATAAATACTAAATCTACCACCAATAAGGCCCTGTTCTTGTCTCTCGGCCAGTTTACAACGTAGCACGAGCTTTTAATTCCTGATTTTGCAGAGCCTCTTAGGGCTTCTTTAGGTCCTTTCTGAGCTTATGCACAACCCTAGGAATGTTCATGATCCTTTAGTTACCCAGCAATGTTAGAGTTTTCTTGTTCCTCAGTTTTTTTTCTTTTAAGAATTGTCACTAGCCTATTGTTTGCCCAACCTCTTATCATCTAATAAAGCAGCTATAACATGAAATGCTTGCATATTACTGTTTTTGATAAATGCTTCTTAGGGTGAAGCTGTTAGGACCAACCAGTCATCACCGAGTCAGGTCAAGAAAACACAAGTCATTCAGTGAGAACTTCCAGGGAACTATTTGAAAAGTAAAATAGTAATTCTTTAGGAATTAGGCTTTGAAAGAGCTCTAGATTTATTCTACTCCCTGTGTTGCCAGGAAGGGGCACTGCTATTTTTCAAGGCTAGCAAAGCGAGAGAGTGAATAAAGTCCCAAGAAGCTCACGGAGGTGAAACCAAGCTTGGAATTCAAAATTTATTTCTTCAAAATTTTAAACTTATAAAGTGAGATCCAAATCCATAGTATTTTGAAAATGTTAAGTGTATACCTGAACTTTAGTGAACTCAATCAGGTAAGGAATGTCACGAAGGATATGCTTTGGAATAGATTGGAATGTGATTTATTCTCATGTTGTAATAAATGTGTTATCCTTATTATGTTTATGCTGGTATTGATAAATAATCAAATAGCATATGCTGGTTTGTATTAGTTTAGTTGAGAAGCCTAACAGAAGCTTGAGCTAAAGTAGAAATTTATTGGTTTAGAGAAGCAACACACAGCTAGGGTGAGAGAAGGGACACAGTCAGGCCTCAGTTACAACCAGCATTCTCTCTTCTTTCCTTTTTCTACTAAACACTGGCTCAACTCTATTTTCTTCTACTATAAGTGGTTTTTCTTTTTCCCTGTGTTATGCTTCCTGACAAGTTCAGAGTTTCCTAATTTTTAGCTTTGGCCACAAGGAGCTACTACCTTCTCTGAATACCAGAATTCCTGGCAATAGCTCTGATTGGCTTGTCACATCCCCCTATTTCCCTGGAACAATAAATTGAAGCTGAAATTGGTCAATGTAGCAACAAGTTAGTTGCGCTGGTGTAGTTCAAAAACCAAGCAGTTGCTTTTCCATGAAAGAGTGGAGAGTAGGTGGGTTAGGAAATTCTCTGCAGTTAGGACCCTTAATATTCAATATATTGCTATTTACAAATATTGTTTAGAAAACCAAAATAAATACTAAATTTACTTCCACTGTGGACCTGTTCTTATAAAACACCCAAGAAACAACAAAACAAAGCAACTCCCCCCCCCAAAAAAAACAAAAATGATCAGTAACCTCTTCTCTTTTTTCATGTCTAAGCATAAGATGAACTCCATTTGGAAAACCATATTAAAATGGACATAGGGAAAAGTCATAACATGCTAATACTACTCAAACAGCCCTTTTGACATTGAAAGAAAATGTCCCGATCTTAAAGGCAACAGAATTAGAGAACCTTGTCTATATGCTGATGGAGGCATGACTGTTTTGAATGGGTCACTGTACCTGAATAATAATAATAATAAAAACTTCTTTATTCTGATTGTCTGTGGAAGGAAGAATTAGTTTATTTATTCAAAACATTTAGACTCTGTATCTTGACTATTTTAGGCTAAAGCATGTGTCTCTTTTAAATTTAAATTATCTGGACAATTGTTTTGATTCTATGCTTCACTCTGCTTGACAGTTGAGCTTCAGTGATTACGCAGTTATTTTGAACACTATTGATCAAGGCGATAACTCAGTTCTCGGAAGGGAATTCTTCTGTTTGTCCTTCCATGCTGATTATACCAGCAGGCTAATCAATAACTGTCATGTGTGCAAGGTGTTTCTATGTGGATGTTTGTCCTGTGCCCACACATTCCCTTTAAATTAGATTTCACAATCGAAATGACATTTAATACGACTCTAACCACAAAATTAATTTTTTTAATTGATTATCAAAACATCTAAAAATGTTTACCACCATTAGGACAACTTAGCATTTTAGGATTTTGTTGTATATTTTTGGATTGTTCAGCTCTTTTCATGTTATAGTGAAGTGACAGGAATGAACAATAAGAAAATGATGCTACACTCAATTTCCTCCTAAGTAATATAATCATACACCAATTACCCTTGAGCGGAGCAGTCTCTTTCTCCTCTTACTTGCCTCTAGCTCCCTAATTATTTCATTTTGGAAGCAAAACTTTACAAAGACTTAAAGTATTTCAAAAGAGAATTTCCTTTTCTTTACCCTATTAAGCTCCACTAGTACAGCCTAGGATATTGGGAGAATAAATAGGTAATGTTTGTTCTGTGGAAACTTTTAACCAAAGTGTACTTCTCTGAGATTACTTATTTAAATAACTGCATTATTTATGTCTATTTTAACACACTCTCCAGAGTCTCTTCTTATACACTCATGTCTTACTGTACCAACCATGACGATTTTTCACTGGGTTTTCTTACATATAATTGAGATATGTCCACTCTAGGTCAAGTTACTTCCACCACGTCCCAGAGTCGGTTTGGGAAGGTGGGTTCTTCAAAGCTGCCTTGCGTGGTTGATGCTTTGTACATCGTTATTCACATGTGTAGGTTTAAAAGTAACTTGTAATCCTATAAAACATTTTTTAAAAGGGGAAATTGTTTATTGTCACTTCACTGTTCCAGATTTAATATTTAAAGCAGATTAAAGAAAGACACTGCTCCAAGGAAGAGGTCTGTTGTCAGATGACCAAAGTCAACAGGGCAGTGGTGGTAGCCCTGGGAGGAGAGAAATAGCAGACAGTGCAGGTTTCACCACTCTCAACCTCACTGCTAGGGTGTGTTAGAAGAAAGAAAGTCTCACATCAAATTCTTTAACCACATGTATGCGTGTTTCAGAGCAGACAAAAAAATCTGCTATTCTTGTGACCTTAGGCACTCTGTGGCCCTAGGTACTCCAAATACATCATACTTGAATGTTTCCTTCTGAATGAACTCTAGTTTTACAACCTTCTGTTTGGCTAGGGGATAGGACCATTTGTTAAAAGGAGAAGGACTCAAACAAGTTCTGGTGAAAATGATGCTCTGAAGATGTAGGACAGTTGCACTTGTCGTATTTTCATATTTGGTTAGTGAAAAGGCAGTAGAGTTTCTATAATATTTCTAGCTAACAATAGGTCTTGAACATTATGTATTCTTTTGCCAGTCATGGTAAATCAATATTCCTTTTGCAAAATCAGAATAGATTTGGAATAAATATTTGCATAGCTGGTATAATCCCTTTGAAATATAGATTCTTTTTTTGCTTTTTTAATTTTAAAATAATTAACAGATAAAAATTTACATGTTAAAGGCTTACAGCATGATTAAATGTGGGCTCTTGATTACAGTGTTTCAAGTACTACCTGCCCCTAGGGTACAAAGTGAAGTTAATTCATACATACAAACATGTACAGTGCATACATCAATAAACACACATCCACACACAATATCCTTTTATTCACATGGAAGTATTTTAAAGTAAATTGCCACACAGAAATTACAACAAAGCTATAAAGTTATATTTTATAAAATCTCCATAGTCTAGCATCCTTTAAGCTTTTTATCTACTCTACCCAAAGAGAACTAATGTTGCCTCCTCTGTATGCTCAGGAGCAAATTGAGTTCCTGAATGCACTCCACTTGCAGACCTTCTCCATTGATATTAAATGAAATTATTGGGTCACAAATAAAACATTATTAAATGAAAATTATGTCCCTATGATTCCTCTTATTTATTTTTTCTAAGTCATAGATGTGTACATTAATTCAATCATGGGGTACAATGTGCTGGTATTACATACAATTTGAAATATATTCATCAAACGGGTTGACATAACCTTCACTGCATTTTCTTAGTTATTGTGTTAAGATATTTATATTCTACACCCAGTAAATTTCACATGTATACTTGTAAGATGGACCATAGGTGTGGTCTCACAAGTTACCCTCCCTTCACCTATCCTTCCCCCCTATCCCTTTTCCGCTTTTTCTTGGGCTACAATTGGGTTGTAGGTTTCATATGAAAGCTATAACTTGGTTTCATTGTAGGGCTGAGTACATTGGATACTTTTTCTTCCTTTCTTGTGATACTTTGCTAAGAAGAATATGTTCGAGCTCCATACATGTAAACATGAAAAAGATAAAGTCTCCATCTTTTTTTAAGGCTCCAAAATGTTCCAATGGTGTACATATACCATAATTTATTAATCCATTCATGCGTCGATGGGCACTTGGGCTTCTTCCATGGCTTATCAATTAAGAATTGGGTTGCAATAAACATTCTGGTACAAATATCTTAGATGTAAGGTGATTTCTGGTTTTCTGGATATATACCTAGTAGAGGAATTGTAGGATGGAATGGCAGGTCTATTTTTAGATCCCTAAGTGTTCTCCAAACCTCTTTCAAAAAGGAACATATTAGTTTGCATTCCAACCTGCAATGTAGAAGTGTTACCTTTTCTCCACATCCACGCCAATATCTCTGGTTTTGGGATTTTGTGATGTGGGCTAATCTTACTGGAGTTAGATGATATCTCAAAGTAGTTTTGAGTTGCATTTCTCTGATGATTAAGGATGATGAGCATTTTTTCATATATGTGTAGGCTGTGCACCTCTCTTCTTCAGAGAAGTTTCTCTTCAAGTCTCTTGCCCACCCTGAGATGAGATCACTTGTCCTTTTCTTGCTAATACGTTTGAGTTCTCTGTGGATTCTGGCTATTAAATCTTCATCAGAGACATAACCTGCAAATATCTTCTTCCATTCTGAGGGCTGTTTGCTTGCTTTACTTACTGTGTTATTGGCTGTGCAGAAGCTTTTTACTTTGATCAGGTCCCAGTAAGTATTTTTGTTGTTGCTTAAATTGCCCAGGCGGGTGGGGGTCGTCCTCATAAAATATTTGCCCAGGCCAATTTCTTCAAGTGTTTTCCCTGCACTTTCTTCTCGTATTTTGATAGTTTCATGTCCTAAGTTTAAATCTTTAATTCAGTGAGAGTCTATCTTAGTTAATGGTGAAAGGTGTGGGTCCAGTTTCAGTCTTCTACAGGCCGCCAGCCAGTTCACCCACCACCATTTGTTAAATAGGGAATCTTTTCTCCATTGAATGTTTTTAATTGGCTTGTGAAAGATCAAATAATGGTAAGTAGCTGGGTTCATGTCTTGGTTCTCTATTCTGTTCTATACATCTACTTCTCTGCTTTTTTGCCAGTACCATGCTGTTTTGATCACTATCGATTTATAGTATGTTCTGTGGTCTGGTAGTGTGATTCCTCCGGCATTGTTATTTTTTCTGAGTAATGTCTTGGCTATTTGAGGTTTTTTCTGATTCCATATAAAATAAAGTATTACTTTTTTGAGATCTTTAAAGTGTGACAGTGGAGCTTTAATAGGGATTGCATTAAAATTGTATATTACTTTGGGCAGTATGGACATTTTATCAATGTTGATTCTTCCCAGCCACAAGCATGGTATGTTTTCCATTTGTTAGTATCTTCAGCTATTTCTTTTGTTAGAGTTTCATAGTTCTTTTTATAGACATATTTCACATCCTTTGTTAGGTAAACTCCCAAATATTTCATCTTCTTTGGCATTACTGTGAATGGAATAGAGTCCTTTGACTGTTTTATCATCTTGCCTATTGTTGGTATATATAAAGGCTACAGATTTATGAGTGTTGATTTTGCAACCTGAGATGCTGCTGTATTCCTTGATCACTTCTAAGAGTTTCGTAGTAGAATCCCTGTTTTTTTTCCAGATATACAATTATATCATCTGTGAAGAGTGAAAGTTTGATCTCTTCTGACCACATATGGATACCCTTGATCACCTTTTCTTCCGTACTTGCGATGGCTAAGACTTCTATTACAATGTTAAAAACCATGAAGACAATGGGCAACCTTGCCTGGTTCCTGATCTGAGTGGAAATGATTTCAATTTAACTCCATACAATACAATATTGGCTGTGGGTTTGCTATAGATGGCCTCTATCAGTTTAAGAAATGTCCCTTCTATACCAATTTTCTTAAGTGTTCTGATCATGAAGGGATGCTGGATATTATCAAAAGCTTTTTCTGCATCAATTGAGAGAATCATATAGTCTTTGTTTTTTTAATTTGTTTATGTGCTGAATTATATTTATAGATTCACATATATTGAACCAGCCTTGAGACCCAGGGATAAAACCCACTTGGTCATGGTGTATAATTTGTTTTGATGTGTTGCTGGATTCTGTTTGTTAGGATCTTGTTGAATATATTCGCAATTTGAAAATTATAGACCAATAAATTCATTACTGATATTGGTCTATAATTTTCTTTTCTTGTTGGGTCTTTTCTAGGTTTGGGGATCAAGGTGATGTTTGCTTCATAGAATGTGTTGGGTAGTATTCCTTCTCTTTCTATAGTTTGGAAAAGGTTGAGTAATGCAGGTACTAGTTCCTCTTTAAAAAATTTGTAGAATTCTGGTGTGAGGCCATCTGGTCCCAGACTTTCCTTTTTAGGGAGATTTTGTATAGTTGATGCTATTTCAGAAATTGACATAGACCTGTTCAACATTTCCACTTCATTCTCGCTAAAGTCTAGGAAGGTGGTGTGCTTCCAAATATTGGTCAATTTCCTTCAGATTTTCATATTTCTGAGAATAAAGTTTCTTGTAATATTCATTAAGGATTTTTTGAATTTCCGAGGAGTCTGTTGTTATTTTGTCTTTACCATTTCTGATTGATGGAATTAGAGATTTTACTCTTTTTTTCCTGGTTAGGTTAACCAAAGGTTTATCTGTTTTATTGACTTTCTGAAAAACCCAACTTTTTGATTTATTGTTCTGTTGTACAGTTCTTTTATTTTCAATTTCATTTAATTCTGCTCTAATTTTGGTTCTTTTCTTCTCCTGGGTTTGGGATTGGGATGTTCTTCCTTTTCCAGTTGCTTGAGATGTCCCAGTAAGTTGTTAACTTCCCCTTTTTTCGTTCTCTTGAGGAAGGCTTACAGTGCTATAAATTTCCCTCTTAGGACTGCCTTTGTGGTATCCCAGAGGTTCTGATAATTCATGTCTTCATTATCATTTTGTTCCAAAAATTTGGTAACTTCCTTCTTAATCTCATCTATGACCCAGCTATCATTCAGCATAAAGTTATTTAGCTTCCATGTTTTAGTATGAGTATGCAGATTCCTGTTGTTACTGAGTTCAACTTTTATTCCATGATGGTCCGAGAAGATGCAAGGAATAATTTCTATTGTTTTCAACTTGCTGAGGTTAGACTTGTGACTTAAGATGTGATCAATTTTTCCGTGGGCTGATGAGAAGAATGTATATTCAGTTTTGTTAGGATGAAATGTTCTGTAGATGTCTGTTAAATCCAAATGTTGAATGGTTAAGTTTCAATCTAAAATCTCTTTGTTAGCTTCCTTTTGGAGGATCTATCCAGCATTGCCAAAGGAGTGTTAAAATCTCCAGCCATTATGGAGCTGAAGGAAATCAAGTTGCTCACATCTGTTAGAGTCTCTTAGAAATTGAGGTGCATTCTGGTTGGTTGCATAAATGTTAATAATTGAAATCTCATCATGTTGAGTGTTACCCTTAACAAATATGAAGTGACAATCCTTACCTTCTCTTACTTTTCTTGTATCTGTAAATAAGATTGCAACAACCTGCTTTTTTCTGGCTTCCATTTGCCTGAATATAGATGACCATTCCCTTCACCCTGAGTTTATATTTATCTGTTAAGGTAAGATGAGATTCTTGTATGCAGTAGATATCTGGCCTGAGTTTTTGTATCCAGTCAGCCAACCTGTGCCTCTTTAGAGGACAATTTAAACCATTCACATTTATTGAGAATATTGAGAAGCCTGATAGAATTTGGGGTATCAAGTTTTTCAAAAGTCTTGTGGACATTTTTAATCCTTTCACCACTATGGAAGGTGGAATTTGATCAAAAGTTTTTGAGTGAGTTTATTTTTGTGGTGGAGGATTGTGCTAGTCATATGGAAGATAGGTCTGACAATATCATGGACAGCTGGTTTAGTTATGGCAAATTTCTTCAACATGTGAATGTCATTAAAATATTTAATTTATCCATCATAAATGAAACTCAGTTTTGCTGGATACAGGATCTTGGGTTGAAAGTTATTTTGTTTTAGGATATTAAAATTTGATGACCACTCTCTGTTAGCTTGAATGGTTTCAGCAGTGAGATCTGCTATCATTGTAATATTCTTCCCCTTGTAGGTTATGGTTTTCTTACGTCTGGCTGCTTTCAGAATTTTCTCCTTCATATTAACTTTAGTGAAGTTAATTATGATGTGCCTGGGGATGTGTTATTCAAGTGCTATCTGAATTTTAGGATCTCTTGGCATGTCTGGAAAGTTCTTCATAATCTCATGCACAAGAGCCTCTATACCTTGCAAAGCAACTTCGTCACCTTCAGTGATTCCTATAAGGTGAATATTAGTTTTCTTTGAATTATCCCAGAACTCTCTGAGAGCATGATCCATTTTTGCTATCCATTTCTCTTCTTCTTTGACAGTTTGGGAGCGTACAAAAGCTTTTTCTTCAGTGTCAGAAATTCCTTCTTCTTGCTCCATTCTGTTACTGAGGGGTTCTACTGTATTTCTCAGATGTTTGAGGGTTGCAAATTCTTGTCTCAATGTGTCAAAATCTTTGGTGATTTTGTCTTTGAATTCATTGAATTCTTGGCACAACTTTTGAAATGTTCCTTGAATTTCTAATTCCAACTTTACCTCCATTCTATTAATCTTATTGCAATCCAAATTCTGAATTCATATCTGAGTTTTTCCACTGATTCAGCCCCATGATTATTTTACACCATTCGGCTAGATGAGTAGATAAAGTGAATTTGAGTTGGAGCTCCTGGAGTAGTGATTAACCAGCCCTTTGCCCAAGAGCTGGGACTGGTGTCTGTACCTTTTCCTCTAGAGCTTTGCAAAGGACTCATACAGTACTACGGCCTGAGACACTGGGACCTGCTTGGTGTGGTGGGGCTAAGTGGCTCTGTCTCATTTTCAGCTGGTCTCTGTTCAACCCTAGTGAATCAGTTACTCTGGGCTGAAGTCTCAGCTGTGGAGAAATACCAGAAATTAAGTCACACCATCCCCTGTAGGCAATAACTGGAAAAGGAAAATCAAAACTTCCCAAACCACACACCCAGGGTACTACTTTGGATAGTCCTTGAACTGATTGGCCCAGTTGAAGAGGTCCAAATAAAATGTTCAGTCAGCACTAGTCTTCAGGTGGGAGAGTTGAAAAGGTCTCTGGCAACTAGATAGTAGAGGTCTGCTGGCAGCTCAAGTATGACTCATTCTGGTGCTCTGTGAAGTCAGAAGGACCCACCCAGCAAATGAATTAGTCTAGGAAGGTTGATGCCTCCTTCCCCACCTTGCACCTCTGTCACACCCATTCACTGGTACCCCAACAGGGCTGTGACCCAGTTCCCTCCAATGAGCAAATGCTCCAGGGGTTTGCACCTGCCTGAGTCACAGGGAGATCCATGTCTCCTCAGCCAGGCCACCACTCTGTGCCACTATGTAGCAGGTGGATCTGAGGCCTGACAACCTCGGGTTCTTAATGGAGGCTAAGGTGGTTCACTCAGTTCCAGCCCCACTCCGATTGGTGTTGCTGACAGAAGAGAACAATTTCACAGAATCTGTTTCTGTCCCAGCTATATTCCCCTGCAGAGCAGATGCTGTTTGTGTTCACAGAAACTGTGACTCAGCCCTGGTCTGTGCCACTTCCTGGAGCTGGTATGTCTGTCTTGGCTACAGTCTGTGTTGGGGCAGGCACGGTTAGAGCTCACACTCAGCTTTGCGTTTCCCACCTGCTTTAATCTAAGCTATGATCCCCACCTGGTGCGTCTTAGGCTCACTAAAGCAGTCCTTCTGCTCAGCTCCACACTGGGAGTATGCCATCTCTGTGTCCCACCACACCCTGCCCAGGCAGGTACCACCTCAGACATACCCTTTATGGCCTGCATTTCAGTCCCAGATCTGTTCTACCAGTGGCTGCCACCAGAGAAGATGCCCGGCTTCCTCTGTTTTCCCAGAGAATCAGGGAGTGTCTCTTCAAAATATCCCCAGGGGTGTGAGCCTTATTGTTCCCACCACTACTGCTGCTGCTCTGTGCCTTGAGGCACCACCTCTCCTTCTCCCATAGGATTTCTTCAGCCTCAGTTCATCATCTTCTCTTTACTCCTGTGCTGCAGAATCAGCTCCTGTGCTGCAGAATCAGCACAGACCAGCAACAGCTCATGCCCTGTCCACGCCTTTCAAGAAAATGCCCAAGAATTTGGAGTCCATGGGGGACAGGCTTCCAGACTTCAGGGTGAGAGTAGAGGGGAGTGCTGGGAGTTCAGAATTGCATTTAGAGGATATATACAGTTTTATACAGTTTTATGCCTGGCGGGAGAGTGACATGACACATTTGTAAGTCCTCTCTAGGGAAGGAATTCTGGTTTTTAGAGGGTCTTTCCCATGGGATAGAATAGGAGGGGATCTGAATTCTGCTCACTTGTTTGTATAGAGTATGCTACGAGCCGAGCAGTTCTCTTGGGGAGGGGAATCCCATCTGCTTGGCGATGGACTTTGTACCTATTGTTTGTTTACTTGTGGTTGCAGTTTGCTTCAGCAGGGTTGATGTGTGTTCTTCAATGTTCTCTCTTGGCTCAGCTCCAAAGAACTGACTTACTTGCTAAACTTCTGTCCTTTAATTCTCCTTCTGGACGGGAGCACATGTAGAAAGCTGGCTCCAGTTGGCCTTCTCACTAAACACTGTTGATTTATTCTTAATTCCTTCTTTTACTATCTCTTAATTGTCCTTATGGAGGAGGAATTGTTGGAGTGAGGGGAGGAAGGCAGGAGGATGAACCAGCTGAAGTTACCATTTGTCTTCACAGTATCACAAACAAATACCAAGTTTGTCTCTTGCCTCTTTCCTACTCTTCCTCTCTATTTTACCAAAGGTATCAATTATGTGACACGGTGGGCTGATATTAAACACTGAAAAAAAATATATAAAAATGAGCATTCTTTTTAGTATAAACACTAAATTTAATCTGTGTATAGTATGTCTTTTGTAAAACCAGTCCTCTAAAATTGAGATTTCAGAATGCTCCTTTTGCTTTTGTGATTGTGAAAATGATATTCTGGAATAATTTAATAGAGAATTTCCTCATTGAAACAGTTGGGTGGCACATGTGAAAGTTGTCAGAATTAAAACAGAATCATTAATGTAAAAAAAAAAAACATAAGAAATAAAGCCAGGGAAAGCTACAAAGAGAGTGCATATGCTTATATGCCTGATATAAAAACTATCATAAAAGACTGCATAAAAAGCCAGAACCTTGCACAAAGACCTTATACAATCTTATACAGGAAAGGAAAAAAAAAAAAAAAAAAAAAAAAAACTTTTGTAAGGACACCTGCCCAGCAATTGCTTGTTCAACTTTAAACCTGCTATTGATCTTTGTAGCCAAGGATAATTATTTCAAATTCTATAATACTCCAAATTTTTATCTTTGAAAAATATTTGTCTTCCATTACCTACCTGAACATACACATACCTCATTATATTCTCAATAGTTCTAATATTCTCAATGCAATGCTTTATTCCCAAATAAGCATCATTCTTTTTAGGGTACTTTTCTTGGCTTGTAAATGGGACAGAAGAAATTGACAATTCTTAAAACCAATGCTCAGTACTCACTTGAACCCTTTGAGCTCTCCAGTCCCATGGCCCACCTTTTCTGCCCTGGTGAGTCTTCTCTCAGGCTGAGTCTGTCTCGTTCCTTGTTGAAAGCCATTGACTTTATTTGGAATCTGTTTTGGATAAGGTCACTTTAATAATACACCGTACATTCTTATTGGGATGGTATAAGACGTTATTGTCTTTTCTCTAAGTCCTTTCTAGCATAAAGAAATGTCTTTCTGGATTGACTACTCTGACTTTCTACACTTTACATTCTGTGAGACACAACTTTCTGTTGAACTCATTTTTGATCACATGCCTAGTTTAATATTTTATGTCACTTGCACACATAGGTTTAAATTTTATGAACACTCTTTTCTTTTTTTATTTTGTTTAACCATTTTCCCATAGTTGTTTTTAAAAATCTTCCAAGTATTGGGTGGAGCCTGTGGCTCAGTGAGTAGGATGCTAGTCCCATGTACCCAGGGTGGTGGGTTCAAACCCAGCACCAGTCAAACTGCAGCAAAAAAATAGCCAGGCATTGTGGTCCCAGCTACTGGGGAGGCTGAGGTGAGAGAATCACCTGAGCTCAAAAGCTGCAGGTTGCTGTGAGCTGGGATGCCATGGCAGTCTATGGAGGGTGACAAAGTAACACTCTGTCTCTAAAAAAAAAAAATAATAATAACTTCCAAGTACAAAAACAAATTTCCTAAATGGTTGGTCCAGGATGGTTAATTAAAAACCACTCGGTCAGGTTGGTCACCATCATCTAAAACACAGTCTAAACTTCTGAAAATTTCTAGCAGAATTTTTACTATTTTCTTTGGTCTTTAGAGAATAAAGAATAAATAATGGAATAAAATTCTCAAGCATTAAGATATTCCAGGTTTTCCAGGACTCTAGTTGGCTAAATATTATGCCCTGTTCTAGCTCACATTTTTAAAGTGATATGCAAATATTCATCAAGAAAATTTCAGAGCTCAATAGTCACTATTTAAAGTTTCTTTAAAACCCACAAAACTATAGCATTAACATATAAAGCCTTCTAAGTTTAAATCTTTTTTTTTCTCTGCTTTAAATTGGTTGACGTTTCTGTTTGTCTTAAGACAAATCTCACTGCTTATATAATTCCAATTAATATTTTTTAAAGAGAAGTCTTGAAAGACTTTCAGATTAATAGCTTTACAAATTACAATGGCTGCATAGTAACTACCAATCTAGATGCCTTCAGGAAATATATTTAGGCTTGCCTGACCAATAATTGCTAATGATGGTAGAGCACTTAATTGAAAACTTAATAATCTAAAAAAAAATGTTTATAGATGTTAGGCTTTCAGGTCAAACATGTCAACATCTTGAACTCAGAATAATAATATATGATATCTCTATCTGGCATAAAATTTTTTCTTTTTCTTGCCAAAAAAGAAAATAGCAAAACAACAGGAAGAACAAAAACAAACAAATAAAAAAAGGGATAAAGTTCTTTTCTGCCTTCATTTGCTAATCAAACAAACTAGACTGGCAAACAAAACATACATTTATTACTAGTTAAAGGCTATGTGGAGATTTCATTATTGTTATATAATTCAGACAGTCCTATCTAAATTGTTAACACTTGAAAATTTAACCCTAAAACCATTTGAATCTAATAACAAGATAAAAAAAAGGTGAAAGAGGTTTTCTTTAAAAAATCAAACTGTCACAAAAACTAATTGCATAAAATTTTGATCCACAGCTTTCGTTAGATTATGTATCAGAGTGAATAAACTGTAGCCATATGAACAGGTCCTAATTTTTATCAGAAACAAAATTCAAATCCTACCATCTTTCATAAGTTAGTAAGTTCGTATTACTATCTACTGAAATTCTAAAATAAAATCTGTAGGATCTTTGTGCATGTATATATGTTTAGGTGTGTTTATATACTCATATACACATATATGTTTTATGTTGTATGTTGTGTCTATAGGGTAAAATTTGGCATAGCCAGAAATCCCATAGGACTTAGATTGTCTTAGATAAATGAGTGTTCATATACAATACACAACATAAAGTAATCAAAGAGAATGCCTTTCAGTTTGCTTGACCAAAGTAAACCTTTAGTTAAAAAGCTGGTTTTAAAATTACTGACAAAACAAAAATAGAAATGTCTTCAGAATTGTCAGCACACATTTTTCGCTGGGTTAACTGATAAGAGTTTTATATTTGTCTCTCTTAGATATTTTAAGGTATCAGGATTTGACACAAAGGTTAGGCTAACGCATAATGATTTTGCCTTGTATAATTTTTGGTAAGCAAGACTAATTTAATACTGTTGGTTTAATTAAAAAAAGTTGTATCTAGTTTCTTACTTAGGTGAGCTCCTGATATTTATAAGCTATAAAAAAAAGTTAACTAGGTTATAACTCAAAAGAATGACTAAATATATATGATATGTTAGTTTTCATAAGTAGTTTAGGTAAATTGTTAAAAATTAAATAAATTAAATGTAAATGGAATAAATATCTCTAAATCAACTTTTCATGTAATGTACAGGCTTAAAGTTATGAAAAATTAAATAATAGATATTGATTAAATATCTGAGTCATTTTCAAATAGCAAAGAACAACTAAAAAGTGCTGAACATAAATATATTGGTTTCTGGCTTCTTAAATTTTATAAAAATGCTCAATATATTTCAGTCTATTAATACATATTATTAAAATTATGTTATGAGGAAGCATGTTTATAAAAATTATAAAATGATTCAAATTTTCTTCCTTCCCTTAAACTAAAATGTACTAATAATTAAAAAGCAAAATAATATGTATAATGATTCTGTATATAAATGTGTCCTTCTAAAATAACATGGGTTTTTAATAAGAAAGATTATAAGAAGGGCATAAAAATGTGTTCTTAGAGAATAATGTTTGTCTAATTTGGGGTTATTTAAAGATTATTTCAACATGTGGATCAGAGTAACTCATGGTAATGTTTGAAAGGGGACATTTATGAAATGAATATTGCATGTAATTGAGTTGGCTATACTTTAAAGGAAATTATAAGTATTTATTTAAAATGACCTTGTATATTTTATTGTTATTTTATCGCAAATATTAAGGGAGTACAAATGTTTCTGTTACATCTATAGGCATTTGTAGTATTTGAGTTAGGGCTATAAATGTGCCCATCACCCAAATAATGTTGATTGTACTTGTTAGGCCACGCTCTTTTCCTTCTCTTTCCCTTGCCTCATTTCCCTTTATTTTCCTCTGTGCACTTGTGAGCCCACCAGGTAGTTGGGTGAACATGAAGTTTGTGTGCAGTTTAAATTAGTTCACTATTTAATTAATTTATTTTATTTGTAATATAATTTAATTTATTTGTACATGAACTTTGTCCTATATATAATGGAGTAAGTGGAGTGCTTGCTTTTCCATTCAGTAGATACTACACTTAGGGTAACAGTCTAAAGTTCCATCCAAATTACTGAAAATGCAAGCAATTGCCCTTTTTTATGGCTGATTAGTACTCCATGGCATACATATGCCATATTTTGTTAATTCAACTTGGGAATTGATGGGCACTTGGATTGATTCCAAAGCTTTGCAGTTGTGAATTGTACTATATTAAGCATTCACGTGCTGGAGTCATTTTGATAAAATGACTTTCTTTCCTCTGAGTAGATACACAGTAAAGGGATTAGTGGATCAAATGATAGGTCGACTTTCAGTTCATTGAGGAAGCTTTATACTGTTTTCCATAGAGGTTGTACTAATGTGCAGTCCCACTAGTAGTGTATAAGCATTCCTTTCTCTGTGCATCCACACCAGCATTATTGTTTGGGGACTACAATATAAAAGCAATATTTACAGGGGTAAGGTATTGTTTCATTATGGTTTTAATTGGCATTTCCCTGATGATTGGTGACATTGAACACTTTTTCATGTTTGTTTGCCATAATTCTATCTTCTTTTGAAAAACTTCTGTTCTTGTTTTTGCCCATTTTTGAAATAGGGTTATTTATAAAACAAAAATAACTGAATGTCTTTGTCAATTGTGATTTTTTTATGAGTTTTGTTAACCATTACTATTTAAAGTTTCTTTTATCCATGGTTATTATTTTTAATTTTTTTCTAAGAGTGTTTGTAATTAGCTATATTTCAAAATTGCTTTTTATGAAAAAGTCTAATAAATACACTTGAGCACAAATTTCTCATAACTTTAAGATCAATGGACTGAATAACAATTTCCAGAACTCTAATAAAAACCTGAAAGGTTCATGAAATTGCTAATTAAAATTGAGCAAAAAAAAAAAAAAAAGGTTAATTCGGTAACTGATAAAGCTAATGTTTTAAGACTTTTACTTAAAACATTGTTGGTTATCTATTTAAATATTGTACTTCAGATTTTAAAAAAAGTAAGGTATGCTTCTGTAAAGAGAAGTGAAAGCATTTGTTTCTTGTCCCTATTTGATTCTTCCAAAAGTCAAAAACTATTTATGAATGTTCTTATTTTTAATGAAAATATGGTTGTTTGCATAAATTCAACAAAGAACAACTCGTGCTTTATAGCAGAATATAACTGAAAACATTGTTTTCATTCCTGGGTTTTGACTGTAATATCCTATTGGAGAATATGTATAAAATGTCTAGGTTCAAGTTTTCCCAACCTTACAGTGAATTAATAAAAATTGTCACTTCTTAGCAACCCTGGAAGCCTTAAAGAGTATAAGTAAAATTTAAGGTCTTCCTCAGTTTGGCTTCTTAGCCACAAGAGGTTTTAAAATCTGAGGTTCTTATGTGATAATGTTTCTAAAAGAAAAACTATAACAGACTTGCTATTAGATTGTAGCCTTATGGTATTATTTTCAAATTCTTATTATGTACCTGTAGACTGGACTAGATCCTGAATTATTCTGATTTCCTCTGGTATTTGACTGCAATTCTCCCAGTAAGAACAAAAATTGCTCTGTTTCTAGTTGAAACTATATACAGATCAAGAAATAAGTCTTGTGCCTCATGTATGGGACACACCAAAAGTTCACTAAATTGCCTGGTGTTGTGAGACCCTCAAACTGAAAACCAGGAGACGTTGTTATTTTTATGCTGTAGATAGTTTTTCCCAAGACATTGGAACAAGCCCTTATTTATATAATGAGATTGGTACCCTCCTTAATGCTACCTTTTTCACTTAACAGGATAATGACACAATTAAAATTCCATACTCAGTACCTTCTGCTGGTAACTTCACCTAAAAAATACTTTAGTATCCATTTGTTAAATAAGAAATGTCTGTGCGATTGCTAATATTGAATGCTGTACCTGGATAAATTCATCTGGAAAGGTGGAGACCCATACACACAATAACAACAACAAAATGAAACAAAGCAAAACAAAACAAAAAAATAGGTGTGTGGTTTAAACAGGTCCTACTTCATTTTCCTGTGGTCATTTGATTTATTCAATTGGTAGTTGGTTAGCCTAGTTTTATGCCTCAAAACCATTATGCAAATTTCGATTATCATATTACTATTAGTTTTACTTTCTATTTTTCCCTTACAAATTGTGTAGTGTTACTTGTTAAACACAGAAGTACAACTCTTAACAAAATAATACTGACCCAGCCCTTTGATATGATAACAACTATAGAACAGATAAAATTGAAGTTAATATTGTTCTCCATGTAGAATTTGCCTGAGAATGACTACTTTCAAACCTCCCTTGTTGCTCTAATGTAGCTCACAGGGTTTTTGTCATTGATTCCTAGGTGCTCATCCACCCCCTGTGTATGGGACAGTACCAGAAGCTGTAATAGATTCATCCTGGCACCAAGAAACATCAAAACAGGAGAATTGATTAGTGAAACTTTTGAAATAAGATCTTGATCAGAAGAGGGAAACGTGAAAGCTGCCAGTCAAAATTGAGTCACTAATATTAAAAAACAAACAAACAAATAAACAAACAACTCAGATAAATAGAGTCAGAGAAGGATATGAAGAGAGGGTTCTCATGCTTTATGCCTGACAACCAAAGCTATCACAAAAGGCTGCAAAAACCACAACCTTGCACAAAGGTCATTCCAACCTTACTCAAAAAGTATAAGAACAAAGGCACAAATGCTTGTCTAAACAAGGATTGATGTCATTACCCTTATAATTGATCTTTTCTTTACACTTTTTTAAAAAAAAATTTTTTATTAAATCATAGCTGTGTACTTTAATGTACTCATGTGGGGTACAATGTTCTGGTTTCATATACAATCTGAAATCTTTCATCAAACTGGTTAACATAGCATTCATGGCATTTTCTTAGTTATTGTGTTAAGACCTTTATATTCTGCATTCAGTAAGCTTCACCTGTACACTTCTAATTGATCTTAATGGCCAAGGATAATCATTTCAAAACAATTATATAATCTTCCTTATTTTCTCCTTTAAAAAATTTGTTTTCCTTTATCTCTTTAAATATGCACAGAGCTTACTATGGCAGACGTATTTCTATTGCAATGCTCTATTCCCATAAAAACATCACCTACTTTTAGAGAGCCTCCTTCTGTTTGCTATTCAGGTTGACACATAGGTCACAGTCACCCTCCAAAGGATTTGTAGGAATGATTCTAACTAGACTTTGTGAGATCTTTGAGCACAGGAACTGGATTTTGATCATTTTTGTATCTCCACCATGGTATACTTAGTAGGTGTTCAAAAATATACATTTAGTAAAAAAGTATATTAATTAATAATAAACCAATAAAATACATAAATAATTGTGAGCTTATAGAAATGAAGGAAAAGTAAAATGATTTTTAAAAAGCCCCATAAGACCATTTAAATCTTTGACCAGATGAGGGTAGATTAAATCTACTTCCCTCCTTCCCCCCTACCCAGAAATAGCAAGATGAGCAAATTTTTACTTCTTTCTTTAGAAGGTTGTTTCCTTTGAGGTCAGTAAAATCAAGCATTTAGTCTTGTGAAGACTCCTGCAAAGTGATTTCAGTTAAATATAAAAGTGGAGATTTACTATGTTCCTTGTTTTAAACAACCAGAGAAATAGCAGAAGCTTGAGGAAGGTGAGCAAGAGAGTGGTGAGGATATCTAAGCAGACTCTCTTCTAAACAGATGAGCTGCTGCGACAAAAACCCTGAATCTGTTTGAGAAACAGTGGCTGGGGCAGGGCAAGCTGGGGGGAATAGAAAGAGAAACTCTCAGAGACCAAACTGGGTAAGGTCTTGGTATTCTGCTGTGAGTGAGCTCAGAAGACTGAGAAGTTTGAGTAGAGAAATGTGCCAATCTGGCTGCTGTGACATCAGGGAAGATGCACAAGAATGGAAGTCAAAACACCACAGATATGATAGTGATCAGGACAGAGTCATCTCTTTCTCAAAGAGTCAGTAGAGACAGTCTTTTTTGAGAGGTGATAAGATCAGGAGATGAGAAAACCCAGCTAGATGAATATGTAAGGGCAGAGGATTCTTGGCCAAAGGAATAGTAAGGGTGAGCATTGCTTGAACAGATCCCCAGACAGTAATTAATGAATTTCCTCTTGGCACTAAGCCATCAAGGGCCTTTTAAAGTGGTTCAAATTTCAGAGACCTATTGTAAAGTGGGAGTGCATGGTCTTTGGAGATATGCTAATTTTACTTCAGAATTTTTCCCTGATCAGGTATATCACCTATGAACCACTTTCTTTCCTGGAAAACAGGAATAATAAAACGCACTGGACACTGCTATTATGAAGATTAAGTGAGATGACATACATAAAGCAGATAGCATGTCTCCCAATGTGTATTTTATATTCAATAAATATTACTCCCTTCTTAAAGAAAATGAAAATGTGTCATCATAATTGAATTTTAAAAAGATGTCTTTTCTTTGGAGCTACAACACTGAATTCCCTGCTCACGCTGCAGGGCAGAGTGAAGTCTGATTCCTGACTGCGGCTCTGTCTATGCAGGCATTTGTTGTGACACCAGCCATCTGTGCTGGTGCTTGTCCCCAATTCCTGCAGGCTGCTGCTGTGTTTCCCTTTGTTCCTGCCTGGCTTTCTCTGCTGTGCACAGCCCCTCCTGAGAGCATGAAAAGCCATTGGCTGCTCTCCCTGACTACTCTGGAGCTATGGGGACCTTAGGGATCGGGTGGGGTAAAGAGCTGTATCAGTCATGTACCTCATGTTCACTTCTACTTTCTTGTTTCTGAGGGGCCCTTCTCAGGAATGTCACCCACTTCTCAGCTCTCTCTGGTCCCTCTGACTTTCCTCTATGTATGCCTTTACAGATCAGAAGCTACAGACTGCATTAGGCAATCTGCTGTGTCATCTCTTCCCTGGAATAGTAAACACAAGGTATCCATTTGCTGTAACTGGGAGAAGGGGTTAGGTAGTGAGAAGAATCTGGGAAAAGACAATGATTAATAATGCAAAATATTACTCTGCCTTAATTCTACAGCAAAATAATTTTGACATGATATCACTTAGATAAAAATGCAATTAGTGAAGCAAAGTTTTATGAAATTTAATCCAAGCTGGTTATAAGGGGTGAGAAAGGAAGATAATCATTCCTTAAGCAACATGAGGGTCAATACTTCATTCTGTATTTCTGGTGGGTTTTCAAAATTATTTTAAACATCATTTAACTTTCGTGAGTGACTCAAATCACAGTTTAAAGATGGCCTCTGTCACATATATTCTCAGACAGTTCTGTTTAAATCATATCTTCTATTCAAAAGCAAACTGGTTTGTGTTTCACACTGGTCAAAAGTGATCTGGGCAGTTGTGAGTGTACAAGACTTCCAAATACTCTGAATTAGTACTGTTTTAGCAGAAATTCACAAAACCCCAATTTAAACTCCTAAAGCTGAAAGGAGTGTATATTGGCTAACTTACTGGGTCAGTATTGAATACAAGTGATGATAATGAAGTTTTAATTTTTTTTTTTTTTTTTTTTTTTTGCAGTTTTTGGCTGGGGCTGGGTTTGAACCCGCAACCTCCAGCTTATGGGGCTGGAGCCCTACTCCTTTGAGCCACAGGTGCCGCTCTAGAGTTTTAATTTTTGTTTTCCTGTCTCTTGTGTCTCCATCACCATCTCCATGTTTCTTCATTCTGCCCTCTATATTGTATTCTCAGGCAGACTGTCTATAGTGGGGAAGATGACCGAGTTTTTATCCCTACAGCTTATGATTCAATAGAAGAAGAAATCCTTCCCGCCCTTCATTGACCACATATCAAATATCGAAGGCTTTGGCATCTCTAAGTCATGTCTCCATTCTTAGTCCTGTTACTGTAATGAGGTACCTGCAGTACTCTGATTGGCAGGCCTGAATCACATACTCACAAGCTATGGTGGAAGAGAGGGGCCACTACTGTTTACAGCTCCATTAGGAAAGCATGGATTGTAGGGAAATTAATTTCTTATAGAAAAAGTAGTGTGCTTCTTATCAGAAGAATGGAAAAAGTCTACCTTAACCCCACTCCCACCCAAAATCCAAACTGAGGTGGGGAGAAGAAGAAACAATGGAAACAAGCAACATCGTATCTCCACTACAAGTGGGGTAGAGGAGGGTAGACCCTGGCACTTTTTGTTTCTTTCTAAATCTGAGTTTGGGGCTATGGTCACATTTGTGGTAGTCTGTGCACCAAGATTTAGAGACTTATAATACTCAAAGGATCTTGTGAGAAAAAGCAATGGCCATTTACGCATCTCCTAAGCAGATTCTCACCTTGTTTGAATGAAATTTATGGATTTTTCTAATTAAGACTTATTTTGTAATTTTTTTCTCCCACCTCCTTCTTCATCCTATGTCAACACAAATTAAAGGGCTTTTGTGACTAAGTTTACACACTTGGTTCACAGGCTGTTTAGTAGCCAGGTTAAGTGGTGACAAGTGTCTGGGATTTTATCCAATGTGTTTAAAAATTATTTCTAAGTTTCTTTGGTGGCAACTTCATCCTAGGTATAAAACAGAAGCCAAACTGTAGACCTTTAATCATACATCACATTTGGGTCTCAGACTCTAGATTCTCTTCCTTACTTTGTTTCTCTGGCATGACAGATGCTTCTGCCAATGTCAGAATTATCACTGATACAAAGGATGAGACTAAGTCAGATTTACTGTAGCTTGGGGATAAGGCATCTCCAAATTGAGCAGCAAATGTCAATATCATTGACCTCAAGGGAGATATATGGTCTTTGTACAGTGTAGTTTTGGACTTTTCAGCCAGTAGCAAAGCAGCAAACAGCCACAGAGAGGGGTTTTCTCGTGACCAGAATGTAAAGTGCTATCATTGATCCAGATTTTGAAAGGTCCATAACAGTTCAGGAAGAGAAAACTGGACATGAGGCCAAAAATCTTAAATTCTAATCCCATCTTTTCCCACCATATCTCTAGGGGGAGGGTGTCTTGTCTAACTACAAGAACTCTTTTGGCATCACTTTTCTATTTATTTGAAATAAATATGATGATAGTATTTCTCATAGACTCTAGAGTAGACATTGCTGCTCTTTTTATTCGTGGCTATAAGGTTTGTATGAATAACGTCATCATCCAGCATTACTTACGTGATGTGTGCACCTTCCCAAAGACTTTTCACCTGTGCAAGGTCATTGGATCTTTTCAACAGCCCAGGCAGGACAGTATTGGTAGTCCATCTTTTAGAAAAACTGAGATCTGCAGAAATGAGGCGACTTCTTTACAAGCCCTAGAGTAAAACGTGAAATGATCCAGGACTTCAGCTCTGTCTCTGCAGATACAGCTGATTGTTTTCTTTCCTTTAAATTCTGTGTTTTACTTTATATATACAACTATTTGGCTACTAAAACATTTTTTTTAATTTTTACATACTTAAGCTGAAAAGTCCTATGCCTTTATTCTATGCCTTTTTATTTTTTAAAAAATCTAATATTTAATGAACATTTACTATATGATGAAATCACTGCAATGGGCTTTATAGCCGTTATCTCATTTATTCTGGCTATAACTCTACATCTCAGGAATTACTTTTATTCCCATTTTACAGATGAGGTAATTAATCCTTAAGGATTTTAAGAGACTTGTTTAAAAGTCATACACTGAGAGTCTGACCCCTTATATACATTGAAACACTGTCTCCTGGATCGGTAGGTAGCAGCTTTTCTTCTTCCTTTTTATTTTTCTTAAGTTAAATGTGGCAGAAATACCTTTACAAAAGAGTTAGTTAGTCCCTTCTTTATGCCAGGATTTTTTTCTGTATTTCCAAAATGCTTCTCCCACCTTTAGTTAGTGCTTACCAGTTGGCAATATGTAGCTCACATTTCATTCCCAGTTTAATGGAAATAAAAATGTAGGAAAATATTTTAATGTTGATCTTACCATTTCGCTCCTCACAGTTTCCCTAAAGAATATTGTCCATGTCCACGCTTGACCTTTCACCTAATGCTGAAGTAGTCCTAAATATAGTATTTTAAGGGATGTTAGGAGGATTTCTAATTTTTTTATAAAAAGGTTCTAAGTTTAGAAGACATTGGACTTTTTTTTGTTTTAAGAGACAGTGTCTCACTATGTCACCCTTGGTAGAGTGCTGTGGCATCACAGCTCACAGCAACCTCAAACTCTTGGGCTTAAGCGATTCTCTAGCCTCAGCCTCCCAAGAAGCTGGAACTACAGGCACCTACCATAATGCCCAGCTAGTTTTTGGTTGCAGTTGTCATTGTTGTGTAGCAGGCCTGGGCCAGGCTTGAACCCACCAGCTTCGGTGCCTATGGCTGGTATCCTTCTCACTGAGCTATGGGTGCTGAGTCTACATTGGACTTTTAATAGTAGACCTTATTACAGCCTTGTTACAATAAAGGATATTGCAAATTACTAAGAGCAAGAGCCCATAAGAAGCCTTCATCAAACTTATTTGATTGTAGAACCCTTCTTTGGAAAACATCTTGTAGGATTTCACTATGAATCAGAAATTACTGAGTGTTTTGGGTAGAACAGTGACAAAGTTTAATATACATTTTGAATGAATCTGTTTGGTTTTTCAGCTTCCAGCATGATTAAACAGTAGAGATAAGTTTTTGTGACACTGCTTTAAAAAACTAGATAACTGAATCAAATATATAAAGTATTAGTTTTCAGACTTTGGACAATAGGCACCATAGGATGGTGGTCCCTCATAGAAGAAGAGAAAATAGGGTGAGATTTAATGTGCACCCTTATTCTGCCTAAAGGCAATTTTTAAGCGAGATAATAGTCACAAGATAAGCCAAGGAACACACCTAGTAGTCTCAATAACTTAGGAATATTGAGAATGAATTTTGGAGAGATAAAGTTGGTCAAGATTTACTTGTAGGTTAGAAGATAAGAGAAGAGACAGCTGCCTAGAAAGATAGGAAAGTCTAAAGATTTTCGGGGAGATAATTTAGTGTTCAGTAGGAATATTGATCTGTATATGTAGTGTAATGAAAGGCTACAGAAAGGACCAGTGGGAGGAAACTGGCTGAACAATTTCAAGCAGTCAAATAGGCCTTGAAATACTTTGTGTAACCACCAATCAGAGTAGAATGATCCCATGATATATGGGCATTAAAGTCTTCAAAAGTGTGTTGTTTTTATAACAAGAATGTGTTTCATAGACTTCTCTAGACCTGCACTGACAAAGCTTAAAAGCAAACCCCTAAGAATCAAACTAATTTTAAGTTACTTACCACTGTGCTAGAACTACATTTCAATGATACTTGAAATCACACAAGAAATTCCAGCACACGTGATGTGCACGATGTCTGCATACTCACAAAGAAGCAGGAAATAAATCCCATAACTTGAAGAAAAGCTAACCAATAGAAACAGACCCAGAAATGAAAGAGGATAAAATTAGCAAATCAGGAGAGTAAAAGAGCTATTATAAATATGCTCCCAAAGTTCAAAAAGGCAGAGAAAAACCGGATCATGATAAGGAGAGAAATGAAAAATATATAAAAGACTTAAATTGAACTTCCAGGGATAAAAATATGACATCTGAAATAAAAATACACTGGGTAGAAATATCTGCAGGTTTTACCTTGTGAAAGAGATTAGAGAAATTGAGAACACAGCTGTAGAAATATAGCAGAGGAAATACTGAGAAAAAAACGGAAAACATCCGACTTATTAGATAGTATCAAATTATTTAACATACATATAACTGAAATACATAAAGAAGACAGGAGAGAAAAAATAGTTGAATAAATAGTAGCTGAAAAATTTCCAACTACTATAATAAAAAGCATAAACCCATAAATCCACAACGCCCAAGCCAACAATACATAAGGAGAATTACACTAAGTCACCAGTATCACGTTGTTGAAAACCAATGATAAGAAGAAAACTTAAAAAGAGCAACAGAAAAATAACACGGTCCATATAAAAGAGCAAAGAGTGACAACCAGATGATAATGTAAAGCAGTATTTTTAATTACTGAAAAAAAAAACCGTAAACCTAGAATTCTATACCCTGCAAAATAATCTTTTAAAAAAGATCAGTGAAATAGACTTTTTCAGACAAACAAAAGCTGAGAAAATTTCTTATAAGCACACCTTTACTCAAAATTTTGAACTAGGTTCTTTAGGCGTGCCTAAATAATACCAGGTGAATATTTGAATATACAGAAAGGAATGAGGAGCATAAAAAATAGTCAATGTGTGTACAAAAATAAAATAATTTTTCTCATTTTAATCTCTTTAAAAATCATTAACTATTTAAAACGAAAATTACCTGTGAGGTTTTTTAACTATGAAAACATGAAGTGGATGATTAATACCTCAAAGGAGATGAGGGAGGAAATGGAATTATATTGTAGAAAGGATTTCATATTATACATGAAGTGTTATAATATTATTTGAAGATGAGAAAAGTCAAAGAAATGTATTAAACTCGAGAGTAACAACTGAAAATTAAATATAAAGAGGTATGAATGAAAGCCGATAAGGAACATAAACGGGATTCATTTAAAGTACTAACTTATTTTTGAAAGAAGAGGAAGGACAGTTTCTTGGATTGTGGTGGTTGTACTGGATTGTGAGATGTAAGTTTCAGGATCAATTTCAAGGTAGAGTCAGTGGGATGTGTTAATAGAATGAATGCAGAATGTGAGACTAAAAAATGTCAAGAAGGTCTCCCAAACTTCTTTGGACAAGCCATGGGCAAAATGAGTTTCCAATTACTGATACGAGGAAGAGAGGAGGAAAGACAGATTTATAAGTTAAAATTATGAGTCAAAATTTAGAAATATTGACTTGTATTAAAGTAGAGATATAAATACCTGAACATTCAAATCTCTCACTCAAGAGAGAGGATGGTTTTGGAAGTCATGCATTTACAGCTAAATTATTTTTTTCATGGCAGAAATGTGTACTTTTTCATTTATATGGCAGAGCTACTGAGCAGAGTTTTAATTTGGGAAATAGTGAGATTTGATTTTTGAAAAAAGAAACTGATACGGTGATCTCAAATATATTTTGGGAGAAAAGAGAATGTAGAAATATCATTTAGGAAACTTATATCAGTTGAAAAAGGGGATGAAGGATTATACAAAGGTAGTAGCAATGTAGATGGAAAGGATGGGGTAAATATGAGTTATCATTAGGAGGTGTAATTAGCCAGATTTGGTGACAGATTAGATATTAGATGGAGGAAATTCTAGAAATAATGACTTTAGCAACAGGATGGCCTGCTCACTGAGATAGAATATGCACGGGACAATCATATAATTAACCAAATAGGAATACTTTTAAGAGAAGGCAGCAACCTAGGACATATGAGCAATCGAGGGAGATAGAAGAAACTGCATTGGTTTTGCACTGGCTTGGGAGTGGACATAAACATTGCTGTGATGTATACACAGTTGAAAACTTGTGTGACATTGAAAAACAAATGAGTAGTACATCAGGATAAACAGGTCTAGCCTCTGATGAGTGATGTGGCCTTCAGGTTGTTGGATAAGAAGTAGCTAAAGTAATAGAGACAGATATATTAGACACTAAAATGTTTATTTACTAAGACAAGCAATGGACTGAGGATTAATTCTTAAATGATCTTGCTCCCTTTTTATTTGTGTTTGTTTTCAGGGGCTGGTAGTATGTCTGGATGGTTTGTGCTATACAATAACAGTTACTACCTAATAGCAGTCCAATGAAGGAAATTTAGTACAGTAACTTACAAGAGGCTGAGGTAATAAAAATTAACCAGCTTGGTACAAAAGATATATTTTTAATGGGGTTCAAACACAATTCAGCTCACGCTTGCTGAGATAGCCTAACCTTCACACATGATAATGAGAGCTAATATTTATGTGATGTGTACTACGTGACAGGAGGTATCTTTCTATGTACTTTGGTGCATCAGCTCATTGAAACCACATAACTGCCTTATAAGTTATTGTGCTATTGTCTCCATCTTCTTGACCCAAAAGATCAGGCTCAGAGAGATGAGTAATTTGACTATAGTTACAAAGTTAATAAGTGGAGTGATGTATTTGGAATTCAATAATGTGACATCTGAGTCCAAGCCCTTAGCATGGCCCTCTGCTCAAATCCTGCTGGTTCTTTAATGTATTGATCTGGAGTCCAGTTTTTGTTTTCTATTCTTTCTAGCCCTGGTTCAGTACAGCCCAGTCTGTCTTGCCAAGACAGGAATGATTTATTTGCTGATTTTCCTGTTCACACAGAGTGAAAGCAGGGCAAAAGAACACAGGCAGGCAATGATCCATCTTTGTTCCTTACCTCTCAGTTCTGCAAACATGACTTCATTTGCTCTAGGAGAGGTAATTCTCATCCCAAGTGCAAATCTGATTGCTGGCTTTTTGGGCAGCGTCAGCTGGCCCCCTGCTGCCCAGCACTTATTCACGGCAGTCACACATCCTGGCTCTTATGACAGGAATGTTTCAGGCTCAAGACATAATTATGAAGGACCTTGTTCCTGAACCCAAGGTTTCTAAGCAACAGAAAAAGAGCCAATAGAATGTTAGTAGCTGCATGTCCTGTCCTCCAGCCGCATCCATGGTGCTCATTACAGAGGCTCTTGGCTACTTCTCCACACGTCCATCTGCTGAAATGGAAAAATGCCCTCTTGGTCTGTATCTGGATTCTTGCCGATAGCCATGCTTGCCAGGTCACGGCAGATGCCTGCAGATCAACACAAGTGTTGGGTCTTCTCCAGCTAGGTTTCCACTGGGAGCCCCAGACCTTATAAGACATGGTGCACACCTGTTGAGCGCCATCTGCCAAACAACGTGACTATTTGGGAATGGGGTTAGGGGATGGCAGCTGCCATGAACACAGGCTGCACCACATGTTTATACTTGGAATGTCAACTCCCGTTACTATTGGTAAGAGAAGGGTGAGGAGTGGAGGTCAAGTGATTCTGAGACCTCAGATAAACATAGCCCACTGTCTAGCAGGCGTTACTGTGAACCTTTCTCAGTATGGGTAACTTGCCAGAAGAAAAATCTGATAAGATCGAGAGAAGTCTGTGTAATGAACTCTCTGGCCTTTTATAATAGAAAAGTAGAAGATCCAAAAATCTTACCCTTGTATCTGAAATGTATGAGAAATATTTTCCAGCAGTGACATTGGAAGCTCAGACAAGTGTACTCACGGACCTGGCCTGTGAGCGTCCTTCTTTTATTATCAGCTGTAAAGGTGATCTAAATAGAGAGTGGAGAATACGATGTCCTTGGATACTTTTTACCTTTATGGACCACAAACAGGATCAGGAAGAAAAAAATATTAGATTTTTTGAAAATGTCAATAATTCTGCAGTAATTTTGATGATATCAAAAGCCTTAAATATAAGAACAGTATAGGTTTGTATAATTAAAGAGTGTAATTTAGTGAAACATTGTAACATTACATTGATTTGAGCTATTTAAAAATAGTTTTTGATGAATCCTTCCTAATAAGAAGAAAAGGGGTGTCAACCTGTTTTGTGTTGTCATTTTTGAATATTTATTACATGATGGATATTATATATACACATCTGCATTTCCTTCTTACACCAATGACTCTATGACCTATCTTTATCCCATTAATAAAATATTGTTAGTAATTAACATGCTATGGTTATTATTAATTCCAATAACCCGAAGTCATTTTGTGAGGTTAGTATGTTTACACCTAAGTGTGAATATACTAAGCCCAGAAATAATCAAGGGACTTACTTGATATACACAGAGTGTCAGGCAGGTTTAGAGCAAGTTTACTTTATCATTCTGTTCTCATAAAGGTAAACATATTTTCTAGGTTTCTGAGTAAAAGGTGAATATTAGATTTTATATATTTAAATATAGGTTGAATTGTAGTCTTTTTTTTTGTAGAGGCAGAGTCTCATGTTATCGCCCTCAGTAGAGTGCCATGGTATCACACAGCTCACAGCAACCTCCGACTCCTGGGCTTAGGTGATTCTCTTGCCTCAGCCTCCTGAATAGCTGGGACTACAGGCACTTGCCACAACAGCCAGCTATTTTTTTGTTGTTGTAGTTTGGCTGGGGCTGGGTTTGAACCCACCACCCTCAGTCTATGGGGCTGGCGCTCTTCCCACTGAGCCACAGGTGCCGCCCTGAATTATAGTCTTTATACTAACAGCGATTTCTTCCGTCTTGCTCTTTAGCCCTAGTGCCTAGCATAGCAACTAGACGCCGAACTTGCTAAATGAATAAACACATCAGAGACATAAGTGGCAATTGTTCCACGAGGCAATTTATTTTTTGTAAAATTAACATTCTTTACACATAAAAACACACATTCCCTCCCCCCTAGGAAAAGCTATCAACGGTAAAGAGACCCACTAAGAGGCTGAGATAATGACAGCCCAGATCAGAGAGTAAAGGAATGTCCAAGGCTGTGGCAGTGGGGATGGAGAGCATAAACTGATGGAAGAGCGCCTTCTGAAGAAGATATGAAGAGATTTGTTTTCCTAGGAAGTGTGTGCTTCATGGGAAATATATATAGCTGGGAAGCCAGCTATGGGAGAGGTGAGCAATTCAGGGTGATTGCACGGTATCCAGCAGATTACTTGGGAAACAGGATTATGCCTTAACAATAGGAGATACCCTGAAATATTTTAAAAAAGGAATGCCCAAAACTCAGATTCAGATTGGAGGGCTCAGACGACCACCCAGGATGTTGCCAGTATGACTTGAGCTTTTTGTTGTCTATATTGGAGACAGTGGCCTCCTACATACATTAACACTGCACTAGAAGCTTTTCATTTTTTTTAAGCTAGAATTAAAGCAAAACCAAATGAAATGATAGATGCCACAAGAGATCATGTTTCTGCAGACTAGTGACATTTATTTCTCCGACTCTTTGGGACTGTATTAAAGTTCCTATTAGTTTTTATTTTCATTACTGAACTTTAAGTGGTAACATTCCAGATGACATTTTTTGTGGGAAAGTTTTTTGCCATGTTAAAAAGTTACTAATTACCCAGCATCTTTCAAGTGATCTAGATAGTGCTTTCCCAGCTATACACATTTCCTCAATAATTCACAAAGCTGGTTGAATGAAATAGCTTTGTTTCTCAAGAAACACGACTTTCATCTGAGTTGTGACAGATGTGTCCTCTCAGATCTTTTATTTATTCACCCTGCGTTGTAAACCCCCCCCCCCCATATAATTGAGTTATCAAGAGCCCAAAAGACTTGAATTTGAATCCATCAATGAAGGTATTGGGATGGGAAAATGGGAGAAAAGAAAGATTGTGGATTATTCTTCCTTCCCTGCCCCCCCAAAAAATATGTGCCTAAGTTGGCTGAAGAGAGCAGATTCTAAGACCATCCCTACCTCTGCACCTGAGCTAATCTGAGTGCCCCATAGTGAGCCTATGCCAGTCTGTCTTCTAAGTTCTTCATATCACTCTCTACATCTGCATTATCTCATTCTTAGTAATTCATCCTCACTGAGTTCAAGTTCTAGTGCCATTATGAAACTTTCCATGCTCAACACAAACTATGAGATATCATCTGTTCACTCATCATTTATCCAACACTGTGGCCTAGCCTTTGGATTCTGTACGGTAAGTGTTAGAATAGAGGGTTATAAAAAGTGCTCTGCAAAGGTCCACCCTTTTTCCTCCTACTTCCAATTGTTGTCATTTTATCTTCCGTGTCACAACTCCTAAGTTTAACTTCTGTAAAATTGACTCTATTCTCATGACAGAGAAAATGGAGCAGGGATGTAAGAGGGGAGGGGAGAGAACATGGTTATGAGTTCGTTACTGGTTAAAAAAATGCAGTGAATCCGTTAGTGTGGCTGGATTTTTTTGGACAAATGTACTGGATGGCTTCTTTTTGTAAGGAAAAAAATGAAATTAATTTTTATTCAAAACAACTGAATGCACTTAACGCCTGCACTTGTTCACCCCCTCACACACACAAATACACATTGAATGACAAAGAGGATATGTACTATGTAAAATGAAAGGGCGTAAATTTCATATAAATTGCTAGCCATCTCTTTCTTTTTATTTCAGATCAGTAGAAGGGTACATACAATTAGGTGACGCTGTTTTTGTTTGTTAGGTAGAGTCCAAGTTGTAGTTGAGCGCTTCACGCAGGAGGTCTGCCATATACCCCTACGTTGTATCTGTTAGGTGAGAACTTAACCAAACACCCTCCCTGCCTTCTTGAATTTAAATGTTTTTCTCTTTGTGCGGGCATGTAGTTTTTCATATTGACTACATTGGATACTTGCTTTTCCATTCTTGTGATACTTTACTTAGGGGGATGTTCTCCAAATCCTTCCAGGTAAATGCAGAATATGTAAAGTCCCATCTTTCTTTATAGTTGAATAAGATTTCATGGTATACATATACAACAGTTTATTTATCCATTTTGGGGTTGATGGAAACTCGGGTTGTTTCCACATCTTGGTGATTGTGAATTGAGCTGTGATAAACATTCTAGTGCAAATGTCCTTATTGCAATATGATTTGTTTTTTTTCTCTTGGGTAGATACCTAATAATAAGATTGTGGAAGCAAACGTAAGGTCTACTTAAAGAGACAGGTATCTCTTTATACTGTATCATATTAACTGAATCTTGTTTCATGTCTCCTTTTCCAAGAATGATGTGGACGATGAGACCCATCTTGACATAAATTAAGAACCTACAAGAGAAGATCTCAAGGTTCACCTTAGAAAACTCTGGAATGTGAGTTGGTTTTCTGTGCTGCCTTTCTTCAATAAGATTATTTTCTTACATAAAAAGAGATTTAGCTGCTGATAAAAATAATGCTGGCATAGATAGGAACATCTATAGCAATGGAGCTGCTATGAAATAATTTGCGGCAGGGGGAGGACGGAGAATTGATAACTTATTCTGAGGTCTACTATGGTCATTTTACTAAAAGTTTTGTTTGAGGAAAGTGTGAGAAGCGAAGTTCAAACGGGCCATGGTAAAACAGTTTTTATTGGTGGTCAGAGGAGTACAGATGAGGAAAGTTCTCTTAGAAATGTGGTTTGCAACAGGTCAGCTGTGGCACACAGATGTTAAGCAAACCATTCAGTATTGAGCTAGCCATTAAAATTTAAATGATGTGTAAAATTTGCTTTAGAAGCAACCAAGGATATATATTATTACTTTGACACATGGCAGATGCTAAGGGCTCTGTATGAGATTTTACATAGGTGAGTACTTCTCTGTGAGTAAAGCAGAAAGGTAGCATGCGATGGAAATGGCTCATTTATGGGAGCATGTAAGACCTCTGTCAAGCAAAGGAAGTAATATAGTCTAATGTTCTATTCAGTAATGACAGAATGCTGAAAGCAGACTGAAGAAATAGCGGAATACCTTGAATAAATGTATCTTCAAATGAGAGACACAAATACTAGAATTTAAAATGTGCCCAAGGATAGAAAAGGTTGACAATCCCTATGTTAGTATTCATGCAGATTTTTGTACAGTGGAAACATTAGCTCAAGGCAGGAGCATGTGGACATAAAAGACTAAGGGCTGTGTCCCCTGTGTCCTTCAGGGCTGTGTCTCTCAGTGGCCTCTTGTTGTTGCCA